>JARQOD010004486.1:0-54555 GCA_033576555.1 Oophaga sylvatica
AGACCCCGACCCATGATGCGAAACCCGGGACAGCACGGTAAGACTTAAAACCCCTTTTTACCTCACCCCCGGAAGAGACCCAAACAGGCCCGGGGTGTCACCGCAAAAAGACTGAAAACCAGGAAGGTTTCCCCCTTGAAAGGGACCCAAACAAAAAGCTTTTTGGGGAACAAGAACCGGCTGTTTATCTCCCGAGAGAAGCTTGCCAAAGGGAACGCCCCCCAAACCCCTGAATGGAGGGCAGATATACCCCCAAGAACAACACCAAGGTGGGAAGCCTACCACGATGGGGGGGCATTTTGGGCGGGAAAAGCAAACCCCGAATGTCTTTCTACTGGGGGGGAAGCGTATTTTAAACAAATTTGGTAAAGTGTCGTCCGTGCCTCCAAAAAGACACAGCAGCCAAAAGACCCCTGCCACCCTTCAAGACACTCACCCTTGGAGATCGGGCCTTTGGGCCATTCAATTTGTCACCCACCGGTCGGGATATCAACCCTGACCATGGTGGTCACACCCATTTCCTGGGGGTCCCCCCTTTCCCAAAGATCTAGGCAAGACCCGAAAACTTTCCAAGCGTTTCGCAGACCACACGGATTCCTGGCGGTGAACGACCGGGCCCCCCTTGGCCGAATTTTCAAAATTCTTACTTAAAACGGGTAAAAAAAAACCCAAACCGCCCCCCCCCAAACCAAGGCTCTTAGAAGAAATCACAAGCATTACTGTTTGAAGAGGGACCATTTGAGGAGGGGAAAGGGGGCCAGACCTACTCCGACCGGAGATTTTTAAAACACATACCTGTGGTTCCCCCAAATTGCACCCCCCTCATTAGCGACAAGCCCGGGGAAAGCTGCCCATGTTTTGGAAATTTTGGTGTTGTAAACCAAAGCTGAGTTACACGAAAGGCACGAACCGACGGGAACAGTACGGAATAAAAGCCTGCGGGGAAGTTCTCAATAAAGTGGGGAAAGAAAGGGGGAAAAACCAACAAAAGTGCGCCACAAACCCTTTTATCCGGGAAATTGTCAAAAAGAAAAAAGAGTGCACAAAGGATGACTGGGAAAAAGCCAAGTCGGCAAAATTCCAAGTTTGACAACATAAAACCTGTCCATTAGCAAAGTTGGAGGAAGACACCACCCCGGTATCCAAGACCACCTAAAACGTGTCCAGACATGTTAAAACTTCACGGGGGGAAGAACTTGTTATGGAAAAAGAAAAAACCAGGTGAAGCATACACACGACCTAGGAAATTTTCCTGCAGATTGGCCTTGTATGGGGGACGCTGTGATTATTCCAGTCCCTTCAATTACCAACCACAAGAACACCCCAACGTCAATTTAAAACCAGTTGCCGCAGCAGAAGAAAGGGTTTCCCTGAGGAACTTGCTCCTGTAGCACTCCAAAGTAAATCTCAAGAATGGAATCTCAAAACGGGGAAACCCCTTCAATTGGTCTCAGGAAAAGAATCCCCTGGCGAAACAGAACCGCATCGCCCGGGCGCTAGTAAGCTTGCCAGATCCCTAGAGGGGTGAGGCAGATTTACAGTTTGCCGGCCGCGGAAAGAAGGCCAGAGGCACTATACTAACACCACACCACGTAGGTCAGTACGCACAACGAAAGGAAGGTTACCTGTTAGGTACCAAGAGTAGGCCAGAAAATTTAAAATCCAGTGAACCAATATCCAAGTGAAAAAAATGTAAATAAGATTTGTGTAAATATTTTATATATGTTACTTTATTATGAAACTTTTGAAGTGCCCCTAACCTCCCCAAGGGAAGAGTTATAATATGTTTTATTTTTAAAGTTATAAAAATTGTTTTTTTTCAGCCCAGGAGTGCTGAATTAAACAGGGGGAGTTAGCCCAGCGTGACTGGAGCCACATGTTACCCTGGAGGAGCCAAAAGGGGAAATCCAGGATAACCAAACCACAACACTTAACATTTTCCCTGGTTCCACCAGAGGAGCCCTTGAGACGACAGATGAATAAGGCAGCTAGCTGAGAGTTACTAGTCGTTTGTTTACCTCAGAGTGTTAGTTTACCTCAGCGGGAGATTCCTGTGAGATGAGCCTGGGGGCTGAGCAGTGAACAACTAGTTACCTCAGATAGTAAGAGGGAAAGACTAGCCAAAGAAAGACTTATCTGAAAGCCGAGGACTTTTAGGACTTACTCAGCTACATCATGGACCAGTTAGTGGGAAAAAAGGGTTCCACTTAGTCTGGTCAAAGTTGAGTCCACTGAGAGTGCTTCAGCAGCGTTTCAGTAATAACGTGCCGACCTTGAGAGCGGTGAAGAAAAGAAAGCGACTCTGCTGCAAGTTTGTGCTTTTATAGTGGTGAGAGTAGGCGAAAGGCAGGCAAAAAGAGGGAAAAAAAAGTGACCGAGGTCAACCAGCATTTATTGCTTACCTCCCTCTGCACCACCAGACACCGGGGCCGCGCTTACCAGCATCTGCACGACTGGTAGGAGACCCGGAACTCGGACTTCAAGTCGCAGGGCCCAGCAGTGCTGATACTAAACCGAGGTTAGGAAGACGGGGGTCTGGGAGGTACCCGCCACAAGACACTGTTCTGTCCACAAGAAACCTCACCACAAGGTCAGCCGGGCGTAGATGAAACACGGAGTTAAGCTTGTTTTATGCAATCAAAACTCAAACATTAAAGGCGTAAGGAGGCCCACACCTACTCAGTGATTTTCTGGACGTGCATCCTCCACCCTGACGGCTTCCCGGGACGTGCCTGCAAATATTACCAGTAAAGGTACAGAAAGAGACTCTTTGTGTGTGTCTGCATTATTGCCCTGCACCCCTACACCGCCATATACTCAGGAATCAGTCTCGCCTGTGGGAGACTTAACACCTTTCGCCCCAAACCCTCAGAGGACCTACCCCAGCGCTGGTCACCCTGACCAGGAACCACAGGTGGCGTCACGTACATTCTATCATCCCTGTAAATATTCCCCCTTTAGTGAGCGCCCAGGGCAACGGACCGGCTGGGGCCTCCCGTGACATCCCCCAGGAAGTGAATGGGCTCGGGGCCGAGTGCCCCAAAAGCCCGGTACGTGCGACCACATGCATACTCTCCCCAGGGGTCGCTCTCCCTCCAATGCACCCTCTCCCCACCCGCAAAGTCTCTCTCCTATGGGTCGCTCTCCCCCCTATGCCCCTCCTCTCCCCACTGCATGTCTCTCTCCACCTAAGCACACCTCTCCCCACGCATGTCCTCTCCCCCATGGGTCACTCTCCCTCCTATGCACCCTCTCCCTGCAGTCTCTCCTTTTGGGCCGCTCCCCCTATGCACTCCTCTCCCCACTGCATGTCTCTCTCCCTATGGGGTTCCTCCTCCCCCCACCTACCCGGGGACCCCCCTCCCCCTCTCCCCCCCTGCATGGGCTGCTGACACAGCAAGCACACCAATAGAACATTGCTGCCCCGCCTCCCGGGACTTATACTTGTCAGTATAACTTTGCCGTCTCCAACAAAGTGGCTCCGCCCCTATTTCCAAAATATCATCCTCTCTTATCCCTTAGCAAACACCCAGAAGGGAAAGAGGAGTGACACACACAAATGTCAGCAGAATCAACCCATACTTACTGAAGTGCAGTAATGTGAGCTAGTGTAGCGAGGTTTTTTGTCAAATTTCGGTACTGCTCCCCCTAGTTTTAAAAGTGGAAATATCAAACCTTTTAAAATTATTTTCATATCAACTAAATTAAAACAAATGTAATATTTTTAAAGAAAATGTAAACATTAATTCTTTTACATTTAATTAATTGCTGAAAAAAATTTTTTGATGCACCCCCCTTTTTAAATATGTATTTGCCACGAGGGCTCATCACGCGACATGAACCGGGCCCCCTCGGGGGGTGACATTTCCCGGAAACCCCACGCTGAAGAAAATCTCCAGTAAGGCGTAGCCACCTTGTCGGTCCGAACGGACGACAAAAGCTATCACTTCGGGGGTACCGAGGCATAACTATAACAATCAGTATGAAGCATTTCCCGATACCGGGGAATGGACACATCCAATGAACCACATCTACCCCCTGAAAGGCTCTTCAATAATGGGCAGAGTTCCCCTTGGCGCAGCCCCCCTTCCCCACCCTCTGACAGGTTCACAAAAAAGGGCATAGACAGCCACATCGGCACCCATTTTAGCCAGTAAAAATTTCTGGCTAGCCTGGCCTTTTTTAGCAATCTCGGGTGTCCGGCATTGGAACTCATGTCGATCGACAACAATTCTCCCTGAACGGTAGTTACCACTAAGTGCCCAGTCCCTGGGCCACGCCTCCGCTGAACCCTGAGGACCAAAACCCTACAGCAGTCCCTGGTCCCAAAACCACTTCCTTCCAGTCAGACCCATGGGAAGCTGGTCGTCTGCTCCTTAAGAGCTTTTCACTGTCGCAGCTTCAAACGCTACTGAAACCCAATAACTAGACATGGCCAAAGGCAAAACGCACGTCTTCCACATTTCCCCTCGTGCCTTCCTCCGTCCTACTTCTGACTTGGCACAACTTGATTGGGGGGAACCCCCGGGACCTCCGTGAGTTACCTGGCTCTGGCGTTCCCACTCCGGTAACAACGGCCATGACCGCGCGACCTGGGTATCCCGTTTCCCCCCTCGCTCCTACCAATCGCCGGGCGGGCAGCTAACCTGGCCTCCTAATATCTCTGAAGTGGGAACTCCCGCCCTGAGGCCTTTAAATGGGGGCTCCAAGTCTCCTGTGACACCCCCAACCCCCAGGGGCTGTCCCCTCTCCCTGCAGTGGCTCTGAACTCAGCAGCCTGGATTCACTAGGGGTCCTGCACTTCCTGTACAGCCCCCCTCCAACTCTGAGTCTCCCCCCTCTTCAGCTTCGGGCCACTGTTCCCCCTAAGGACAAAAAGCTCCCACACCGGCTGATCAATCTAAGGGCATCTTCACACCTCTTGCCTGTCACAGCTGCTCTCCCTATCAGCAGGTCATGTATGGGAAATGTCAGATTTTGCTTCCCCCTCCACAGCAGGAGGCACATTCAATTCATCAACACATTTTGCATGGAAATTTAAACAGTTGAAGGGAGCTGAAGTTGGGTGGTAAGTGGCCACATCTGTGACACTACTCCCCAAATGGTCCAAGCAAAATAGGTGGGAAATTTCCTGATACCCCCACCTAACGCATTCCCCTTCCAGCGCCCCAGTCCAAATACCCTTGGCAACAGGCAGCACCGGTGTGACTCCTCCAATCCTGGAGACAGAAAGGGTTTTTTTTTCCCGGAACAAATCTCAGTTTGACTCCACCTCAGGACGTACAAGGTCATATCACGCGTGCCCTGCAGTCCCATGACCCTGCGTGCCGATGGTGACAGGTTTTTGGAATTGTCAAAAGGGAAACCCACCACCACCCCTTCCCACGCACAAAAAAGTTTAAAGTTTCTGGGACCGGGACGGGCCTTTTGGCGCTGGGACACAGGCCTTGACTGTCCTGGTTTGGGTTTCAATGATGATAAACGGCAGGTCCACCCCACCTGGAGAGGGAAACAAGAGGTGCACCCCCTCATTTTTAAGTGCCCGGAAAACAGGGCAGGATTGGTCTTTACCCCCTCCCAGGGGCCGGCTGGGGGCCCTCTGGCCTCAGGTGCCCTATTGTTGGCATATTCCCTTTCCCCCAGGGGAGCTTAGCAGAGGCCCACTTTAGTTTACAGTCATGGGGGAACTGCTAGAGGTCCTCAGGGGAGTTCCACAGGAAATTTCTCTGTTTTCAAACATCCAGATGGGTGGTGAGTGAGTGAGCAAAACAAGTCGGTCAATCAAAGTCGCCGACTTTTCACCAAGTTGGCGAAACCCGACCATAGGTGAAGTCGGTCTGTGGTCGTCGACCCACGCCAAAGTCGGTTTTCCCAAAATGCTTGCAGGCACCTTTTTTCAGCAAATGACAAGGACCACACTGGGCAATGAGATAACATGGCAGCGTTCACCACCATCTTAGAGAAGGGCATTGCAGATTGGCTTGTTTTGGGGGGGGGCGTCATAGTGTCTATAAAAGCCCTGACCGCCACCGCAATTTTATTTCTGCCGATCTTAACAGTAGGAGGGGTTGCTGACACTTTTTATCGTGGGGAGAGAGTTAGGGCTGGAAGAGAAGTTCTTATTTGCTTGTGCTGAAGCATTTCGTACAATTAGTTTGCAGTGACAGGGAGGGGATTTTCTTGTGTGCGAAAGAGTTGTTTATAACCCGCCCGCCATACAGGGGGTTTTTTCTTGTTGCAGCAGCGCTGGTTATTAGGCTGCCTCTAGCTTTTTTGCGGTGTGTACCTGTGTCAACTGCTTTTTATACAGCACAAATTTTTTATTCTTTTTTTCTGCACATTTGCCGAACGTTCATTTTTTCCCACACCATGTAAGGCTGTACCTCCTCAAAACACAAACCGTGTAACGGCTGGTATCACGGACAAATAAAATCACTACTGTGGTGACCCGGAAATATAACAGAGTTTGGGAAATTTTCCCCTACACTATATACACCTGTTATCTTTGATACAGTACCTTTATTCTGTTTTTGTATACTGGTCAAATCCAAACTGAGGGAGCGTCGTGTGTGACCCGGAAAATATACGGAGATTAAATTTTACCCTATACTAAATACACCTGGTATCTTCGATACAGTCCCTTTTTTTCTGCCTTTTGTATTACGGTCAAACCCAAAAATCTGAGAGAGCGCTGGTGTGCCCGGAAATATATAAGGAGTTTTAAAATTTTACCCTATTGTTGTGAATGTGTTAAAATGAATTCGAGCAAACTCCCTCGGTGGTTACAAACGTACTGAACCATTCAATGAAGATTGTGAAGTTTGGCAATCAGATTTTACAGACTGGTTTTTATATAAGGGAGGTTCCCTCCCATCGGGGTTGCCGGTGATCAATTTTTTCTGTCTCAACTTTGGTTCCGTTACTTTAAGTTGGGTGAGTCTTGCCTGCATTTCTGCAAACGATAAGATATTTTCGCTTTTTTTTTTGTGTTTGCTTTTGCATTTTTTCCTGCACTTCTGGGGTCACCAGGTCCCCTCCGGGCTGTGCCCCCATTTTACTGAGCCACGTTATTTTTCATTTCCTTTTTCCAGTTTTTTCAGTGGCTGGGGCTTGGTTTTGTTACACCAAGAACATATAGGGTGGTAGAGGTCTGAGATCTCGGGGTGTTTTTGCAATTAGTAAGTTGGTATTTTTTAGGGTTTTTTGGATGCAGTAAGTGTCCTTCTTTTTTCTTTCTAGGAAATTGGCCCCCACTTTGCTCATACTTTTTTCTGTCTGTGCCCTGTATTCCCTCTTGTCTAACCGCCATTACATGTTTGGGGCTTCCTATTTCTTTGGGGATCGCCCGGGCAGATAGTTTCCTCTTTCTATCTTTAGGTGAGTTAGCCTCTCAGGCTGTTACGAGGCGTCTAGGACCAACTAGGACGCTCCACGGCGCCTTAGTTGTGGGGGTTAGTCGGGGTACTGCAATCCGAGATTCCAACCTCTCTGGTGTATTTCCATTTTTTTTCCTGCTCCCTCAGCACCAAATCATAACAGATCACCGGCCAAACTGGAAAATTATATGGTACTCACAAAAGGGAAAAATAGTGTGAAAAAAAAAAAAAAAAGTTGTCAAGTTTCAGAGATTTTTTTTTTTTTTCTGTTTGTTGCATTTTTTCTCTCATGGAGTTTGCACGTTGTCTGGCCGTGTGGGTCACTTGCCACTGAAGTTCGAGATTGCTACCTATTTTGCAGGGGTTTCCGTTGAGAACCAGGATACCCATGCCAGTTTTTTTTTTAGGGGATAGAGCTAAAAATTTTTGAATTTCAAAAATAACTGTAAGTTGTTTTTTGCCTTGAAACCTAAGTCCTCAGGAACGCAGCACAGCAGGGTTTAAAAATTTTCATCCTCCCTGCGCTGCGATCCTCAGGATTGGGCTTTTTTTTCCCCGACACCTGGGGACCCCCGTTTTGAGTAATGTTGATCATTTTTTTTGGCTCTGGGGTTATTGAACGATGAACCAATTCACTGATCAAGCTGAAAAAACCTTGTTGGCATTAAATCAGGGGGTTGAGGACGCTGAGTTATACTGCAAAATTCTAAAGTGGCAGCCTGACAAATGGAATGATGATGCTTTGCAGCCCTTTTTCGAAGGGTCTGTCAAGAATTAAAAATTTATGAGGGTTTCCCTGCCCCTCTAGTCTCAATGATCTATTTATTAGCGATTCAAATTGACAGAGTTTGTGTGAGCGTAGAGGTATTCCTGGAAAAGCGTTGCCCTTTGAACCACTAGTGGAACCACATCAGGAGAGTTGCAAATTTTTGGTGCTGTAATCTGCAGACATTATTGTACTAGGTTTCCCCTTGGTTACGTCTCAAATCCTTTTTTGTTGGAATCTTTTCTGTAACCAGTTGGGGCTGCCAATGTGTTAATGCCAACACTCCCCTTTTTTCTGCCCTCTCCCCAGGGTCAGGATGTTTTCCCGACTTTTTGACTGATTTTCTGATGTGTTTAGCAAAGTAAATCGCATCCATGCCCCCCCAAAGGGCTAGACTGCGCTATTGAATTAGTGCCTGGGAGAAAAATTCCCTAAAGGTCGCCTTTTAACTTGTCTGTACCTGAACAGACGCATGGGTCTTTATCAAGGGACATTGGAGAAGGGTCATATCAACCATCCTCTTCACCCTTGAGTGCTGGTTTTTTTCTTTGTGCCAAAAAGGATGGTTCATTAAGGCCATGTATTGATTATCGTCTCTGAACAATATAAATGTTTAAATAAACATATCCTTACCCTTTATTTCTGACCTTTTTCCAGGTGAAAATGCTACTTGGTTTCCAAGCTTACCCAGGGGGGCGTAAACCTTATCGCATTAAAACACGGGGGGAATGAAGACGGCATTTAATACACCGAGGGCTTTTAAATACCTAGTGATGCCCCTTTGGGCTCACTAATGCTCCTTCCGTCTTCCAGTCCTTCATGAATGACATTTCAGGGGTTTTTGTGGAAAATTTCTGATTTTTTTTGGATGATATCTTGATTTTTTCCATGACGGGACTCTCTGTAAACAGTTCGGACTGGTTCCAGATTTTAGAGAGAATGCTCTGTATGTGAAGGATCAAAGTTCTTTTTGGCGTACGGGGGATCTCATTTCTGGGATTCATTTTGTCCCCATCTGTTATTGAAGGACCCGGGCAAGGTTCAGGGCCCTCTGTGATTGGGCCAACCTACTTCATTAAAGGCTCTTAAAGATTCTTGGGTTTTTGCCAATTTTATCGTAAATTTATTGGTAATTTCTCTGTTATTGTTAAAACCTTGACTGATTTTACCAAAAGGGTTCTGATGTGGTGAATTTGCCTCCTGAGGCAGTCTCTGCGTTCAGGAACTTAAGCAGAGATTCACTTCTGCTCCTGTTCAAACGGCAGCCTGAGTTTCTGCCATTTCAGGTGGAGGTTGATGCCTCTAAAAATTGTGACAGGGCGTTTTGCCCCAAAGAGATCCAGAACCTCTAAAAGTAACCCTTGTGCCTTTTTTCCTCGAAAATTTTCTCCAACTGAACGTAATTATGACTGGGTAATGGGGAGTATTGGCCATGAAGTGGCTTTTGAAGATAAACCCATTGGCGGAGGGGGGCCAAACATCAGGGGGGGTCCTCACGGACCAAAAATCTGTTTATCGGGAATCACCAACCTTAATCCTAACAGGCCAGGGGCCTTTTTTCACACGTTTTAATTTTGTGGTTTCCCTTTCTTCCTGGCGCTAAGAATGTTAAGGGGGATCCCCTCGATGTTTCCTTACGACCTCCAGTTATCTACCTCCGTTTTTTGAAACAGGGTGTAGTTTTTTCCCCCGCCATCTCGCCCAATTTGAGACTGGCTCTGGAAGGGGTCAAGGATAAACCCGAGCGCTGCCCTATTGGGAAATTGTTTTTCCCAACCGGTGGAAAAAAGTGGATGTCTGAGATTCATTTTTCCCGTTGGCCGGTCCCCCCGGGAATTTTTGGTACCAGAGACTTGGAGGGGGGTCCTTTGGTGCCTACTTTGTTCGTGACTCAGGGAATTTGGGCAGTCCTGCGGGACTTGCTCTCGCTCCAAGCCTTGCTCTCGCTCTAGTGGTTTGTTGATGCCATTGCCTTGCCCAAGAGACCATGGACCCATACTCTATGGATTCATTTCCGACCTCCCTGTTTCTCAGAGAATACCGTTATCTGGGTGATTTGTGATAGGTTTCCAAAATGATACATCTTGTGCCATTCCTAAGTTCCCTTTTCCTCCTCCGAATTGGTGCCTTGTTCTTCACACATGGTTCTTACACACATTCCTGAGAACATTGTTCGACAGAGGAGTCCAGTTTTTTTCCAAATTTTTGGAGGACTTTTTGTTTAAATTGGTTTTCAATTGTCTTTTTCCTCGGGTTTTCATCCTCAGACCAATGGACAAAAAAAGAGAACAAACCAGACATTGAAACTTTTCTGAGATGCTTTGGTCTGCTGATCAAGATGACTGGGTTTTCTTTTTTGCCTTTGGCTGGTTTGCTCTTAATAATAGGGCAGCTCGCCCTTTGATGTCCCCCATTTTTCTGCAATTTTGGGTTTCACCCTCGATTTCTGCGGGACAACGGGGGCTTATGTCTGTCCAGTGTTGACTCTGTTGTGGAGCGTATCACAGATTTGGGCCCCGGTAAATGGAGAGGTTTTTCCCCTCTCAGGAGAGGGCCCAGCGGTTTTGCCCCGGCCAAGGACGAGGCCTCGGTTTAAAGTGGGGGACTTGGTTTTGGTTGTCCTCAAGAAATATCCTTTGAGATTGCACTCCTAATTTAAGCCTAGGGTTTATTGACCTTATAAGATCATGGAGATTTTTTAACCTGTTTCCTTTCGTTTACTTCTTCCAGGGAAATTTAACCCCTTTAACGACCTCCGATCCCTTTTTAACGGGGCATTAAGGGGACAAAAAAAAGCGCCTTAAATTTAAAGGGGCTTGGGAAAAATGAATACGCCCCCCAAGGGCATTTTCTCCGTGTCCGGCTACCAGGGACCGGACCCCGAAACATAAACGGGTCTTTTTTACCGACCCATGTTCTGGGGCCCTTTTTTAACCCATAAAGGGGATCCCCAAAAAAAAAAAAAAAAATCGATTCCATTTATCCTTCCTCTATTCAGGGCCAGGGACAGAGAAAAAGGGCCCCGGGGCCCCCCCCCTTTTGCCCCAATTCCCCTTTGGGGCCGGGGCCCAACCTTTTTTCCGGGGGCGCCGCCCTTGAATGGCGGGGGGCATGCTCATGCGCCCGCCGTGTTCTGCCGGGGGGGGTGGGGAATTTTTCCGGGGTTGCGCCGGGGTACCGGACCCCCCAAAAACTGACCGGTCGATTACCGCCCCCCCTCGCATCGCCTTTTTACAAAAAAGGGGGGACCGAAAAAAAAAAAAAAAAAATTTCTCTCCCCTCTAGTGATCGCACACAGGGGGAAGAAGGGGGGCCCCCGTCCCCCATCGCCCCCCCTATACCTCCCGTGCCTCCGCCTCCTCGGCCCCCGGCCCCCCGCTTCTTCCTGTAAAAAAAAAAATGCGGGCCTGCCAGTACCCCCCATCCGGCACAGAAAAAAAAGTTTCATTTATTCTCACAAAAGGGTTTTTTACACTGGAAAACTTACACTTTGATAAAAAAAAAAAAAAACATACAAACCCCCCCAAAAATCCCCCCCTTAGTTGGGGGGGAAAAAAACATTAAAAAAAAAATAGAAAATTAAAAAAATTTTTTTTCTTTTTTCTGTTAGGTTAAAATAGGTTGGGTTATAAAAGGGTTGGGGTTTTTAAAGGGGGGTTTTGGGTTTTTAAAAAAATTGGGAAAGGGTTAGGCGGGGGTTCAAACTGCTTTATGCATCCTTAGAGGGACGTTTTCCCCCCGGGGTATAACCTGTTAACGCAGCCAAAATTAACCTCCCCTTCACCCCCATTTGGGGACGCATCACGACAATCCAAAAAGGGCATGCGTTCGCGACGTGCCATAAATTTTGACGACCCCGACCGGGCTTTCAGCTTCTGGGCTCCCCCCCCAGCGCAGATGAATCATCTGCTGACCTCGCGCTGCAGATACATAACGCGATCGCGTTATGCTATACCCTTTCCACCCCCCTCAAAAGCTTGGTTGGGAAAGGCTGGTAAAAAAAAAAATGAAAACCCCCCTTAGGTTTTAAGGGGTTTAATTAGGGTTAGGGTTAGCCTTAGGGGTTTGGGTTTCAAAAGGTTTAGGGTTAGGGGGGCAAAATTTTTGGGTTTTGGGTTACAATTAGGGGTTTGGGGTTTTTTAAATTTTTGGTTTTAAAATTTTTTTGGGGGTTTTGGGGAGGATTTGGGGGTTGGGGGTTGGGTTAGGGGGGGTTGGGGGTTTGGGGGTTTTGGGGGAAATTTTTTGGGTTTTTTCCCCTAAATTTTTCCATCAGGGTCCCAAACATACGGGGGTTTAAAAAAAATCAGATGGGGCCCCCCCCCCCCTTTTGAGCCCTGCCGGCCCCCAAAAAGTGGTTTTTCCCCCCCAAAAAATGGGTACACGCACCAGGACAAAGCCCACCAAAATTTTGGGGGGTTTTTAAAATTTCTCCCTTTTTCCCCCTTTGGGGGAAAAAAAAAAACTGGGGAAAAAAAATCATTTTTGAAAGGGAAAAAATTTTTTTTTTTTTTCCCCGGCTCTACCTTTTAAATTTTTTGTTAAGCACTTTGGGGGGTTTAAAGTGCTCACTACACATCTAGATAAATTCCTTTGGGTCCCAGTTTTTCCAAAAAAGGGGTCACTTTTGGGGGTTTTCCACTGTTTAGGGGGAAAATCTGGGCCTGCCAAAAGGGGAAAATGACCCCATCAACTCGCAAAAACCCAAAAAGTTAAAATTTCTTCCTTTCCAAGCCCTGTGCGCCAAAAAAAGTTTTCCCCCCCACTATTTTGGTACACGTACCAGGACAAATTGGACAACAACTTTTGTGTCCCAATTTTTCCCTTTTGAAAAACCCAAAAAATTTGGGGCTAAAAAAAATTTTTGTTTTTAAAATTTATTTTTTTTTTTTCACACCCCGGGGATATAAACTTTTTGAAACACTTGGGGTTTAAAGTGCTCACCACTGTGTTGAGCAAACCGATACCGGGGAAGTATCGGGGTACGGGCCGGGTATTCGCGTTTTCGGGAAATTTCCCATACTTAATTCCGATACTTTTTTTAAAAACGTTACCGGAAAACGGGAAATTCCCAAAATTCTTTGAGAGGGAATGTAATTTTTTGTCAGCCAATAAAGGGAATCCAAAGAAGGTGGGCACACCGAAAAGAAGCGGTCACTTAACTAATGGCAGGCGGGATTGGCTTTCTGGAAATGATGTCCCGAAAAGCACTAAAAAAGGGGGGGCCTTACCCAAAGGTAGTGGGTTTTTTTTTGCATGGTTTTGGGGATTTTTTTTTTTAAAATGCAATCCCCGCTCCTTTTTACTTTCTTAAAACCACCGCTGCGTTTCTCTCTGAGTGTCTGCCCGGGCTCATCCTTGTCTTTTTTTCAAAAATTTGGGTGCTGCTTTATTCTTTTTAAAAAAAAATTCAAATCTTTTAAACATGACGTGTTTTTCCATCCAAAAAACCAAAAAAAAAAAAAAACTTTGGTTGCAAACAATATAAAAAGTAAAAACAAACGGCCTTTTCACACTACTAAACTTTGGGTTTTTAATTTTTAACTAAAATATTATTTTTTTCAAATGACACAAATTTTAAGTAATTTGAAGAGGAATACCCTAAAACCATTTTTTTTGAAACAATAAAAAGGGAAACTTTCATTTTCCCAAAATAAACCAATGTATTATTATATTTACTTGTATCTTTTTTTTAAAAAGGCCAAGAACCCAAAAGGGATAACCTTCCGCACTCAGCTTTTTTCAAAGTTAAACCCCACTTTAAATGCATTTCCAACATTGAAAAGCTTTTAGATTTTAAAAGGTTGATTGGTCAAATTTAGGGAGTGAAAAGGGTTTCACCATCAGTACCCAATAGCAAAAGGGAAATGCTTTTTGTGTTAGCATTTGTGTTAGACATTTGGGGTAAACGGGCCCTAATATGTCACAAAATTTAGTTACAGATTTGTTTCCAAAACAATCATTGAATGGTTTTTAAAATTTACGTTTTTTACTTTTTTACCCGGGTTAAAAAATAAGGGTGTAACCCGATTCATTTGAGCACTAGCCACTTTTAAAATGTCATGTTTTTTTCAACAAGGTAAACTAGGAAGAGTAAATTTTTTCCGGACACACAAACAGGGGAAAAACAGGTTTTAAAACCCCAAAAATCAAATATAGGGTTGTGTAATTTGGGCGTGGGCACGACACTTCTGAGCAGCCAAATGGGGGTTTTGTCCCCCCGGGGGGAAACTCAGGTGGAAAAAAGATGGGAAAATAAAAGAGACATGGGAAAAAGTTGCCAAAACCCGGGTTGTTTTTTTTGAAACCCGGGCAGGCAAATTCCCGGCGGATCCCTGGGCCCAGTTCATTTTCAAAAAGTAAGCCATTCTCATTATCGTAAAAAAGTCCAGCAAACGGCCGTTAGTACAAACCCCCCTGCAGCAGTAAAGACCCGCTCCGTAATACACTGGCAACAGATCAAGCCCGCACCCCCAAGCATACGGCTAAGCTCGGGCCAAAGTATCCAGCTTAGGGGACACAAAACTTAAATGGGAAGACCCAAACGGGGAGTACACGAAGGGAAAAGAAATGAAGTCTGTCACCATCTTACGGAAATGTTGCCTCCTGCTGATTTGGAGCCGTCCGGTGGTGTAGACATTGGTGGCGCTCCCAACAAAATTTGACATTTTTGGGAACATACTTTTTCTTCCCCCCTGTGCAGGGCGCTGCTTGTGCTCCCTTTGTTGCAGAGCTGTTTTCCCCCTCCCTTTCACGCCCCAAGTTTGCTTTTTAAATCAAAACAGCACATGCTCTCGGCTGAATGGAGAAAAAAAAAGGGTTTTTGCCCCAATGTTTCTTGGTACATCCCATTTTTTTACCTTTTTCCAACGGTGTTTTGAGGCTTTGTAATTGCCCCGGGTGCGAGGGTCGGGAAAGGGGTAAAACCCCAATAATCCCCCCGTGGGGGGAATGTGTTCGAGGGGCCGGCGGTCTTTTTCTCACCACTCCCGCATGAAACACCATGTGCTGCAAACTCCCAACTGGCCAAGAAACGTTGTCCCCTGAAAGGGGGCGCATCTCCGCCTGCTGTGCATCACCCCACCTTGGTCTAAAATACGGGAAAAAGAGCATTGCCAAACCTCCCCTGGGCGTGTTTTCCCTCCTCCATTTCCCTCCCCCTCATCCCCCCTCACAAAGTCCTTCAATACATTAAATTTACAAAATTAAAACTAAAAATTTAAAAAAAAACTTGTACCCCAAAATTTTCTTTAACATCATTTAATTGGAAACACAAAAAGCTTTAAACAAAAGGATAAAAAAAAATTTTCATTATGTGTTTGTAAATACATTAAAAGTTTTAAGGGTTTAATGAAAAAATAAAACAGCGACCTGGGGGGTTAAATTTGGTTGATAAAGCATGGTATTTTAAAAATTTCCTCCAGCCCTTTGTGAGGAACCACGTTGCGCTGACGGCCCCAGAAGGTGATGGAAATTTGTACTCCTCATCCTCCACCTTTTCCCAAAAAACCTAAAAGGGCCTTATGCTTGCATGTTTTTTGAACCCGGGGCAGAAAAAGGGGGACAGTCAGGCTGACTATGCTTCACTCACCCCCGCCACCCCGCTTTGACTCTTTAAAAACGCACGCAAAACTGGCAATACCCTTCATAGAGTTATTCGCCACTCTTTCACGGGCAGTGGCTGCCCTTTCATTATAGGATCCAATTCAAAATTCCCGGGTTTTTCTCCCCAAACCAAAGCTTCCACAGCGCACCCCCCCCACTTCTCCCCCCTTATTTATTTTTAAATCGGCCAAAACCCGACTGCTGCACCTGCAAACGACCCGATTTAACCCGGGAAAAAAAAATCCTACCTCCCCTCCCAACCCCAAAAATTCACCCCCCTGCCCCAATCCCCGGAATGCTCTACCCCAAAAAATTAGGACAAATCCGCTTTTTGGGGGGGTTTTCAGGCGCCCCCTCAAAACACTTTTTGTTCACAGGGGCCTATCACTTTCACAAATCAAAGTAAATTCTATGTGAAATTTCTGTTTGTAGCCCATTCACAATCTCCCATGCTCCCTAAACCCCCTTTAAAAAATGGCTGGCCCAAACATTAAAAACCCCAAAATTGTATATAAACCCTGTTTTTTGGGAATCCCCCCCAAAACCTCATTTTAGTTTGGGAAAGCTTTCACCAGCGGGGGGGTGATTTTGCTTTAATTATTGTATTTTTAAAGGGTTTTACTTATAACTTGTTTTTGAAACTGTTAAACTGAAAAGCCTGGGGAAAAAAATTATGGCGTTTAAAATAAATAAATAATATTATTATTCTTATTAAAGGGGAGGGCCCACTCAGTAGTTGAAGTGTAAAACGGCGAAAATTTGCGAGTTGACTGCGCCTGATTCAGCTGATACCCATTACTTTTGGCTGCTCCCTCACAAAACCCCGCTCCAACAAAATGTAACGAGGAAATCCACCTGGGGGGTACTCACATAAAATTGCATGTTAAAGAAGGTGAAATCTGCGTAGAAAGAGCGAAATTTCAGCGATTTTGGCCTTCGGGAAACCCGCGCAAGTGACGCACTCTGGGCCGACCTTGTGCACAGGCATCAAGACCCGGGATAGTCCCCCAAAAAACTCTGCACGCCAAGTTGAGCACATAAAACAGCCCATGGTATGTGATTGGGGTTTTCCAAGGCCCAAGCGAAAAACCCAATTTGGGGCCATTGTCCACACTACCAAGCCTGCCTGTAATTCTTTTCCAAAAACCCACTTCGCCTCCTGCTTTAGGCATTACAAGCTCCGCTTGTTTTGGCTAAAAACCCCCCAGGGAAAATTTAAAATTTCGGGAATGGCCTGTTGACTTTTGGGACCCGGCTGTGCTCAAAACTCGCAACAGGAAAAAAACGCCACGGGGCCCATTGGAGGTAAAACCCTGACGGCCCCCCTTGAAAGCGATGATTCTGAGGAACTGGAATAGGGGAGGAATCAAGGGAAAACAAACTTTTTTTTCCCTGCAATCCTTGGAGTTGGCAGAACACGTACAGGCCCCCCGCAAGATCATTTCCCCCGGCTGCACAACATTGACCCCCAAAGGGGGTGAGGGAAAGGTTTTGTCCCTGGCCATGGGGGGTTAGAACCCCCCTTTTTAGGTTTTTTTTTCAGTTTTCTGGCACATGACCTTTTTTCCCTATTTTTGTCTGGCCCCCGCCCTTCGGCTTTGCTTGACTTCTTGGGATTATCTCTGTTAACAGCCGGGTGCTTAAGGGGCCTTTAACAGTCGTTTTTGCTTGTGTTTAGGGAACACAAAATATTAATTTTTTCTGTTTAATTATCCATGCTAAAAATTTATTTTAGGGGGTGTCCCCCCTTTTTTTTCACATCCCCCAGAACTTGTAGGGTTACCCCTCGCAAATATAGGGCCCTTTGATCACACTAGATGAGGGTTTAGCGGGTCTGGTTCCCCAGGGTCAGGTTCCCCTTTTCATCGTAGGGATTCAGCTTAGTTTTTTTGTAGGGACAAATTTCCCCCCTTTTTTACTGGTTTTAGCAGATCATAACAATGGGTACGGTCCACGCATTTGGTGGTTTAGGTGGACCTTTTTTTTCTGAGGGCTTTTAGTAACCCCATGTTTTTTTTCCCCAACCCTGCTTTTTTAGACCCGGGACGGCTTTCCCGCTGAAATGAAATCGGCTTGGGACATTGTATTGTTTGGGTTGACAATGATATTCAGTTTCGGAAAAATGTCCTGCCCCCCACCAGCCAGAATCACAGCAATTTTAAGGACAATTTTTTCAATGCCAGCATTCAGAGCCCGTGCTCGGGGCAGGGTTTTTCAAAGTAGGGGCCGTTTTTTAAATCCCATCCTGTCCCAACCAAAGGCTGTTTGGGCCTGGGAGTGTGAAAATAAACAGGGAACTTGCGCTGTGTGTGGAATAACATTTTTGTCTCTGACAACAGTGGCCGGGGTTTTCTCCATGGCGACCCCTTTTAGGAAGCAAACCAGCTGTGTTGAGCTCGATGAAGAGGCTTCAAAAACAAACCGGAAGATGAAGGGCTGCGTATTTTCCAAAAATCCTATGTGTCCTTTTTAACCAACTACGTGCTTTGTCCGCACATTTTTCCCCCATATTTGTGGTATTGAGGGGGACTGACACTTTTTTGCTATTTTTAAATTTTTTATTACACCTTGCCTTTTTTCAAAAGCAAATATCATTTCAAGTGTGTGAAAAAAGGGCCACGGGGAGTGCAAGTCCTGGGAAACGCACGTTTGAACCCTTTTTGGGAAAACAACGGGTCCGAACAGGGGCCAAACGGGGGCAACCGGGAACCGAGTCGCAGCCTAACTCTCCCTCCTTTTTTTTACCGTTTGGGGGAATGTCCTTTTTTCCCAAACTTCCCCCCTATCACTAACCAAAACTCTCTAGGCCCCCTTCCCCCTTTTAACCCAAAATACTGGTTCTCACCCCAAAGCTCCCACAGGGCAGCACCCCCTCCACAAACTCCTTTCCCCCATTCTATCTACGGCCTAACCGACTGCTGGGCTCTTCAAACGACTTTCGACTAACCCCCTGCATAATACGTACCCCCCACCTCCCGACTCCAAGACTTCTCCTGCTCTACCCAATCCTCTGGAATGCCCCGTACCCCAAAAAATTAAAACTATCCACAATTTGCATGGTTTTCAGGGGCCCCTCAAAACACATTTTTTCAAAGGGGCCTATCAAATTCACTAATCAAATTTAAATTTTATGTAACTGTGTAAGTGTGTTGTGTCTCAAACCCCCTTCCCATCTCCATCCCTCAAACCCCAAGATGGCTGGGAAAATCATTGTAAAGCACCATTGTATATAAACAAACCCATACTTTGGGATCCCCCCCCTCTCCCTTGTACATTGTAAGCGTCCAGCAGGGGGACTTAATTTTGCTTAAATTTTTGTATTGTTAAAGTTTTTACTTATGACCTTGTTTTTCTGAAACTGCTAAACTGTAAAGCGCTGGGAATATGATGGCGCTATATAAATAAATATTATTATTTTATTTCCTCGAGCGCTCCCCCCACCTTCCTTCCTCATCATGGGTTGGGGCCCTTGGGCCTCAACATCTCCACAAAACCCCCTTCCAACACCTGCTGTTGGGGGGTCTTGGGCCCGCCCCGCTCAACCCGAAACTGGCAACCCCCGGTTTTCATTTATCATCATCAATGCGTTTTGCGGTGGCTGACCCGGGAAAATGTCCCCCCCCCCCCCTCTTTAGATTCAAAGACACAGCGGGTTTCGCAACACTGCATTTCCCCCCTCTTCCCCATTTCAAAGCTGCTTTGGGTGGCCCCTTTTGCAAGCCAATAGAAACTGAGGGAAAAAAAGCAGACACTCAACTGGCTCCTGTAAAAGAAATCCTGACTGCCTTGGGGAATTTTTCCCGGGGGTGAAGGGGGGACAGAAAGTTTCCCAACAGTGCTGTGGTCCTGAAGGGGGTGGAAAGGGAATTGAAATCATGCTTGGCTGACTCCAAACAACAACGGCACAATTTGTTCTTCCCGGGAGCAGGGGGGTTTTCTCCGAGCTCCTCAAAAGTGCGCTTTAAAGGGAAAGCCACCGGGGAAAAAAAGGTGGATGCCGTTCACTGGGGGCCGCAGCAGCCACAAGAATCCCCCCGTTTCCCCCCTGAAGAAACTTTCCCCGACCACTGCCCTTTCTTTCCCCGCCTTCTTCCTCTTGGTAAAATTGATAAAAAAAAGCCCGAAAATTTAAGGGGCTTAATTTTGGGTTTTTCCCCCCAAAACTGCAGTTAACACGCACACAACGTTCACTACCCAATGCGTCTCAGCATGGAAAAGGGAGTCTGGCGTCAAAACAAAGGCACAACCTACATCCATGTACCCTGTTTAAAAGCTAAAATAAAAAAATTATTTTTTATAGGGCCCCTTTTGGGGGGTTTAAATTTTTTTGGGTTGGGGTTATTTTAAAATAAATTTTTCGTTTTAGCCCAACCGGGGAAAAAAAAAATTTTTTTACAACCCCTTTTTTTGTTGAAAAAAAAATTTTGCCCTATTTTGATATTCAAAAATTGTTAAATTTTTAAAAATTTTTTTGGGCAAATCCAAAAAAATTTTGTAAAAACCAAAAACTTGTAACTGAATTTTTTGGGGGCGAAATTTTTTTTAAAAAAAAATTTTTTTAAAAATTTCTTACCCCAAAAAAATTTGTAGACTTTTATGTTTTTTAAAAGTTGCGTTCCTTTAAAATTTAATTTTTGTTTTTTGCGAGTTTGTTTTTTTTTGTTTTTTAATTTTTTTTTTTAAAATTTTAAAAAAAAAACCAAATTTAGGGTGGTTTCTTTTTTGGGGGTTTTTTTTTTAAAAATTTCGGAACAAAGGAAAATTTTAATTTTAAAATCCTTTGTGGGCTCCAAAGTTTTTTGCTCGGGTTTAAACCCAAAATTGTCCTGTGTTTGGGTTTGTAAGCAGTGGCCCGGTTGGCCATTTTTTTTTTTAGCCCCTCCGGGGCCCAATACTGGCCTACTTTCAGGTTTCCCTTTTTAAACCCCCCGGGTTCCAACCTAATGGTTTGGGGTCCTTTTGGGGCCCCAGTATAAATTCCCAAAAGCCTTTTTTTTCTTTTTAAAAAACCCCCGTAACCTGTCCCTCGCAGTGCTGGGGTTTTTGGGCCCCTTTTTCCGGGTCCGGTTTCCACCAGGTTTTCCTTTTCTTCTTGGCTCTTGTCCCTTAATCCCTTCCCGACCCTAAATGTTTTTTGCTGCCTTTTGGAGTTACCGGATGGGATTTACATCTCGGGGTTTTTGGGAAAACCTCCCTTTCCGGTCCCGTAAAGTCCTGGTCCCTTTTTTTCCTTTTTGTGCCCCCCTTTTTTTCCCCCCCTGGCCTTTTTTATGGTCTTTTACCTTCGAGTGGTTCCAAAATCAAGGTTCCCCCCATCCCCTTTTTTAGGTCCTCCTTCGGGACCAGTTAAAATCTTTTGGAGGGTTTTTTTGCAGGCGGGGAAAGTTCCCCGAACCCCTGGGGGGTTTTCCTTTTCCCTTTTTTTTTTGGGGGTTAAACAGTGGTTGACGCACCCCCTTGTATTGTACCCCCCGCCCCCTTTTAAAGGGTTTCCCCCCATGGTTTGGCCAGGGATCGGTTTTTTTAAGGCCGGCCTTTTTTTGGGGCCAGGCCCCTCCGTGAACCTTTTTTAAACCCTTTCCCTTTTCCATTGCCCCTTCGCGCCCCCCCTTCCCGACAAACGCCCACTTCTGGGCCTTTCTAGTGGGTTCCTACCTCCCAATGGTTTGATCCTTTTGGTGGGGCCCCCCGGGATGGTTCCGAATTTGGGGCCCGGTAGTTTTGGAACAGGGACCCCTCTTATTTCCCTCCCATAACCTCCTTAAAAAAATTTTTAAAAATAAAAAAGGCAAAGGCCCCCCATTTAAAAAAGTCAAAAAAAATGAGTAAAAGCCAAAGAAAAGGAAAAAATTTTTTCAAGCAGAAAAAATAACAGGGTTGGGGGTAGCCTTTCCCGGTGCCCCCTTCCTCTTGAGAAAGAAAAGGACCCTACGTTTTTTAAATTTTTTTGGGCCAAAAAGGGGGATGAAAAATTTTTTCGATTCAATAAATTTTCCCAAAAAAAATATTAAAAAGGGGGAAATTGAATAAAAAAAAAAAAAAAAAATTTTTAACAAAAAAAAAAAATTTTAAAAAAAAAAAAGGGTTTTTTAAAAGGAAAAAATTTAAAAAGTATCCCAAATTTTTTTTTAAAGGGGTTTTTGGTTGGGGGAAAAAAGGGATTTAATTTGAAATCTTTTAAAAAAAAAAAGTAAAATTTAATTTTTTTCCCAACAAACTTTAAAAAAAAAAATATTTATCTTTTCCCCCTTTGTTTGGGGTTTTAAACATCTATGCCTTTAAGGGCCCCCCCCCAACCCTTTCCCCAATACATTCAAAACTTTTTTCTTTTTCTTGTTTTCCTTAAAGTAAAATTTAACCAAACAAGGAAAGAATGGGTTTTTTTTAATTTTCGATTTTTTTTTCCCCATAGATTTAACAGGGGACTTTCCCTTTATCTTTACCCGGGAAACGCCAAAATTTTTTAAGTGATATCGGCAAAACCCCAAATCCGATTCCAAATACTTTGGGATATGGGAAAGGGTACGCTCAACTCTACCCACCACAGATCTAAAAAAGTTACTTAGGGGGTCTAGTTTCCAAAATGTGGTCACTTGTGGGGGTTTTCCACTGTTTAGGCTCATCTGGGGTACTGCAAACGGAACATGACCCCCATCAACGTCTGTATTCCAAAACTTTTTTACTTCCTTTCCAAGCCCTGCCGTGCGCCCAAACAGTTCCCCCCCACATATTTGGTATCAGCGTACTCAGGACAAAATGGAAAACAACTTTTGGTGTCCAATTTCCTTGTGAAAAATCAAAAATTTGGGACTAAAAAATCACTTTTGTGGAAAATTGATTTTTTTTTTCACACCCAGGCATTATAAACTTTTGTGAAACACTTGGGGGTTCAAAGTGCTCACCACAGATCTAGATAAGTTCCTTAGGGGGTCTAGTTTCCAAAATGGGGTCACTTGTGGGGGTTTTCCACTGTTTAGTGTCATCTGGGGTACTGCAAACGGAACATGACCCCCATCAACTCTGTATTCCAAAACTTAATTACTTGCTTTCCAAGCCCTGTCGTGCGCCCAAACAGTTTTCCCCCCACATATTTGGTATCAGCGTACTCAGGACAAATTAGACAACAACTTTTAGGGTCCAATTTCCTTGTGAAAAATAAAAAATATGGGACTAAAAAATCATTTTTGTGGAAAATTGTTTTTTTTTATTTTCACACCCAGGCATTATAAACTTTTGTGAAACACTTGGAGGTTCAAAGTGCTCACAACAGATCTAGATAAGTTCCATAGGGGGTCTAGTTTTCAAAATGGTGTTATTTGTGGGGGGTTTCCACTGTTTAGGCGCATCAGGGGCTCTCCAAATGCGACATGGTGTCCAATCTCAATTCCAGCCAATTTTGGTTTGAAAAAGTCAAACGGCGCTGCTTCCATTCCAAGCCCTGCTGTGCGCCCAAACAGTGGTCCCCCCCCATATATTGGGTATCAGCATACTCAGGACAAATTGGACAACAACTTTTGTGGTCTAATTTCTCCTGTTACCCTTGGGAAAATAAAAAATTGGGGACTAAACGATCAGGTTTGTGGAAAAAATATGATTTTTATTTTCACGCCCGGGCGTTATAAACTTCTGTGAAGCACTTGGGGGTTCAAAGTGCTCCACCACACATCTAGATAAGTTCCTTAGGGGGTCTAGTATCCAAAATGGGGTCACTTGTGGGGTGTTTCCACTGTTTAGGCACATCAGGGGCTATCAAAACGCGACATGGCATTCAGCCAATTCTGCATTGAAAAAGTCAAACGGCGCTCCTTCCCTTGCAACCTCTGCCATGCGCCAAAAAAGTGATTTACCCCCACATATGGGGTATCGGCGTATTCAGAAGAAATTGCACAACAAATTTTGCGGTTCATTTTTTCTTTTAACACTTGTGAAAATAAAAAAAATTGGTTCCGAAGTAAACTTTTGCAAAAAAAGTTAAATGTCAATTTTTTCCTTCCACATTGCTTCAGTTCCTGTGAAGCACCTGAAGGGTTAATAAACTTCTTGAATGTGGTTTTGAGCACCTTGAGGGGTGCAGTTTTTAGAATGGTGTCACTTTTGGGTATTTTCTATCATATAGACACCTCAAAGTGACTTCAAATGTGATGTGGTCCCTAAAAAAAAATGGTGTTGTAAAAATGAGAAATCGCTGGTCAACTTTTAACCCTTATAACTTCGTAACAAAAGAAAATTTTGTTCCCAAAATTGTGCTGATGTAAAGTAGACATGTGCGAAATGTTATTTATTAAGAAATTTTTGTGACATATCTCTCTGATTTATGGGCATAAAAATTTAAAATTTGAAAATTGCTAAATTTTCAAAATTTTCGCCATATTTCCTTTTTTCATAAATAAACACAAGTCATATCAAAGAAATTTACCACTAACGTGAAGTACAATATGTCACGACAAAACAATCTCAAAATCAGCAGGATTCGTTAAAGCATTCCAGAGTTATAACCTCATAAAGTGACAGTGGTCAGAATTGTAAAAATTGACCCGGTCATTAAGCTGCAAAATGGCTCTGTCACTAAGGGGTTAAGATCCATAACGTGTTCCACAAGTCCTTATTGAAGAGGTTTGTCGAGCCAGTGGTTCCTATGGCTGTGCCTCCTGACCCTGTTTTGGTTGAGGGCAATCTGGAGTATGTGGTTGAGAAAATATTGGATTCTCGTTTTTCTAGACGGAAACTCCAGTATTTGGTTAAGTGGAGAGGTTATGGTCAGGAGGACAATTCTTGGGTATTTGCTTCGGACATCCATGCTAGGAGACTGATCCGTGCGTATCACAGAGCTCATCCTGACCGATCTGGTTGCCCAAATGAGGGTTCGGTGACCCCTCCTCAAGGGAGGGTACTGTTAGAAATGAATTCTGAGCAGAAGCTCCCTCTGGTGGTTACAAACAGTACTGAACCATTCAATGAAGATTGTGAAGATTGGCAATCAGGAGTTACAGACTGGTCTTATATAAGGGAGGTTCCCTCCCATCAGGGTTGCCGGTGATCAATTGTTCTTGTCTCAACTTTGGTTCCTGGTTCACTTGGAAGCTTGCTGAGTCTTGCCTGCATCTTCTGCTAACAGATAAGATATTTTCTGCTTTTATTTTTGTGCTTGCTTTTTGCATTTTTTCCTGCACTTCTGTGGAGGTCAGCCAGGTCCTCTCCGGGGGCTTGTGCTCCTCTCAGTTTATCTGAGCCACTGTTATTTGTTCATTTGCCTTTTCCAGTTTTTTCATTGGCTGCGGCTTGGTTTTGTTACACCAGAGAACTAGTTTAGGTGGTAGAGGTCGTGTGATCTCAGGTGTTTTTGCAATTAGTAGAGTTGGTATTTTTTTAAGGGTTTTTTGGATTGCAGTAAGTGTCCTTCCTATCCTTTTCTTTCTAGGAAGATTGGGCCCCAACGTTTGCTCATACTATTTTCTGTCTGTGTCTGTATTCCCTCTTGTCTAACCGCCATTACATGTTTGGGGGCTTCCTATGTTCTTTGGGGATCTGCTCCGGGGCAGATAGTTTTCCTCTTTCTATCTTTAGGTGTAGTTAGCCTCTTAGGCTGTGACGAGGCGTCTAGGACCAACGTAGGTACGCTCCACGGCTGCCTTTAGTTGTGGTGGTTAGTCAGGGTACTGCAATCCAGTAGATTCCAACCTCTCTGGTGTATTGCCATTTTTGCCTGCTCTCCACAGCTACCAAATCATAACACCCTATACTATATACACCTGGGTATCTTCTGATACAGTAACTTTTTTCTGCTTTTTGTATTCTAGTCAAATCTATACTGGGCCTATGAGCGTCTGTGTGTGACTCCGGAAATATATACGGAGATTTACAATTACCCCTACACTGTATACAGCTGTACACTTCTGATACAGTACCGTTTTTCTGCTTTTTTTATTCTGGTCTAATCCATACTGAGTGAGCGTCTGTGTGTGACTCTGGAAATATATACGGAGATTTACAATTTCACCTACACTGTATACAGCACTTCTGATACAGTACCTTTTTTCTGCTTTTTATATTCTGGTCTAATCCATATTGAGTCTGTGAGCGTCTGTGGATGACTCTGGAAATATATACGGAGATTTACCATTACCCCTAGACTGTATACAGCTGTACGCTTCTGATACAGTAACGGTTTTCTGCTTTTTTTATTCTGGTCTAATCCATACTGAGCCTGTGAGCATCTTTGTGTGACTCTGGAAATGTTTACGGAGATTTACAATTACCCCTACACTGTATACAGCTGTACGCTTCTGATACAGTACCGTTTTTTCTGCTTTTTATATTCTGGTCTAATCCATAGTGAGCCTGTGAGCGTCTGTGTGTCACTCCGGAAATATATACGGAGATTTACAATTACCCCTACACTGTGTACAGCTGTACGCTTCTGATACAGTACTGTTTTTCTGCTTTTTATATTCTGGTCTAATCCATACTGAGCCTGTGAGCGTCTGTGTGTGACTCCGGAAATATATACAGAGATTTACAATTACCCCTACACTGTAAACAGCTGTACGCTTCTGATACAGTACCGTTTTTCTGTTTTTTAAATTCTGGTCTAATCCATGCTGAGCCTGTGAGCGTCTGTGTGTGACTCCGGAAATGTATACGAAGATTTACAATTACCCCAACACTGTATACAGCTGTACGCTTCTGATACAGTGCTGTTTTTCTGCTTTTTATATTCTGGTCTAATCCATACTGAGCCTGTGAGCGTCTGTGTGTGACTGCGGAAACATATACAAAGATGTACAATTACCCCTACACTGTATACAGCTGTACGCTTCTGATACAGTACAGTTTTTCTGTTTTTATATCCTGGTCTAATCCATACTGAGCCTGTGAGCGTCTGTGTGACTCCGGAAATATATACGGAGATTTACAATTACCCCTACACTGTATACAGCTGTACGCTTCTGATACAGTACCGTTTTTCTGCTTTTTATATTCTGGTCTAATACATACTGAGCCTCTGAGCGTCTGTGTGTGACTCCGGAAAAATATATGGAGATTTACAATTACCACTACACTGTATACAGCTGTACTTTTCTGATACAGTACCATTTTTCTGCTCTTTATATTCTGGTCTAATCCATACTGAGCCTGTGAGCATCTGTGTGTGTCTCCGGAAATAAATACGGAGATTTACAATTACACCTACACTGTAAACAGCTGTATGCTTCTGATACAGTACAGTTTTTCTGCTTTTTATATTCTGGTCTAATCCATACTGAGCCTGTGTCTGTGTGTGACTCGGAAATAAATACGGAGATTTACAATTACACCTACACTGTAAACAGCTGTATGCTTCTGATACAGTACAGTTTTTCTGCTTTTTATATTCTGGTATAATCCATACTGAGCCTGTGTCTGTGTGTGACTCCGGAAATATATGCGGAGATTTAAATTTTCCCCTTCACGTATACAGCTGTACGCTTCTGATACAGTACCATTTATCTGCTGGTATTTTTGGTACATTTTCACAAACATGAGGAAGTATGGTGGAAGAGGCCGCGGATGTGGGCGGGGGGGGCAACTGGTGCTGATTGTTGTGGTGGTGCATCTGCTGGTAGTGCCAAAAGCACAATAACACCTAAGGCAGGAGGTGTTGAGCCTGCGTCATTGTCTGGCTCCAGAAGGCCTGGAAGGCTCCCTTTTCTGGGAGAAGGTAAACCGCTTTTAAAGCCGGAGCATCAGGAACAGGTTTTGGCTTACATTGCCGAAACAGCCTCCAGCTCTATCGCCTTCTCTTCTGAAGTTTCAAAAAATGCAAGAACTTGAGGTCGTCAGCTTGCTTAGGCTTCCCTGGTCAGGAACCAACCACCTTTCCTTGTGTGCCCTTTCACTCACACCAAAAGTGAAGGATGCGGCAGGCCACACTTCAGGTTACTCCATGAAGCTCTTTTCACATGGGTTATCAAGTCAAATCCTGAATTCCCCAGACCAAGATGAATCTGACATGGAGTGTGCTGGAAATTTATCCCATAGTAGGAAGAGTGCAGTGTGGCACTTTTTTGACCAAAATCCTATTGATGAGGCAAAGGTTATCTGTAAGAAGTGCGGAAGGACCTTTAGCCGAGAGAAAAATCTCAGAAATTTGAATACCAGTTTCATGCTTAGACATTTAAACACCATGCACTTGCAAGCGTGGACGGACTACAAAACCTCAGGTAGCACATGTGCACCAGCTCTGACTGAGAGTAGCCAGCAACGCTATATCATTTCCCCCACTTTAAGCCCACCGGTTAACACACCACCAGCAACAAATGTTGAGGTGTCGTCGGAAAGCCAAAGCAGTCAGGGAATCACATTTTTCCAATGAAAGACTGAATCTAGGCCATCACCACTACCTACACCACCACCATCACCATCACCAACCCTCTCTCAGTCCACCATGTCCACCGCTAGTTCCCCCATATGTACACCAGGAGAAAAAGGAGCAAATAGGTGACAATAAATAGGATTTTTTTCAATATATTTTATTTAGAAAAGTACAAAAAAGTCAAAAAGACAATAACATGCAAGAAAATGGTAACAACGACTCAGAGCAGAAAACACCAAAGGCTCCACAGGGCAAACGCTCCCCTCACAAAGACCCCCATTCCATATAGTAAGAATAGAGGAACCCTCATGTATTAGAATTGCCAGTGCTTATAAAGACATGAGTGGGATAGGTAAGTGTCCTTAAAAAATCATCGCCACTGCGGTGATCAATACCTATATATAAGGTTCATAAAGAACCCATGAGTAAAAAGAAGAACGCTTACCAATAGGTAAGATGGAGGGGAGAGGAGTGTCCTGGGCAGGTAGTGTGGACCCCCGAGGCGCGTTTCGTGTGCCCCAAAGCACACTTCCTCAAGGGGAATGTAATTGTTATCCATAGAAGGACCTTTAAAAGAGCATGTGATCACATCACATGATCGGTACTGACCAATGATGGTGCGCATGGTGGCGCATGCGCACGGTGAGTCGCAGGTCCTTGCAGCATGTGTGGAAAGCGTCAGGGCCCAGTGCGCACGCGCCGACCAGCGCGCACACACAACGCACCCTGTGTGACGCCCCACACATGCCAGGAGCCGCGAAAAGCCGTAACGCATGCGCGCCGCACATGCAATATATAGAACATTGTCCAGAGTGTGTATCTGGTGTGATAATAAAATACAACAAGGCTCCCAATGATGCAGCAGTTCCCCCATATGCAGCTCTCAAGTCCAGCTCACCCTAGCAGACACTCTGAGTAGGACAAGAAAGTACTCATCCTCTCATTCGCGTACTCTGGCTTTGAACGCCTACATTGCCAAACTGTTCTCATTAGAGATGATGCCCTTCCGTTTGGTTGAAAGCGCAGCGTTCTGAGACCTCATGGCCTATGCTGTCCTTCGCTATGACCTACCCAGTCGGCACTTCTTTTCTAGAAAAGCCATCCCTGTCCTCCACTTGCATGTGAAAGACCGCATTGTCCATGCACTCAAACAATCAGTGAGTGAAAAGGTGCACCTCATAACAGATGCATGGGCCAGTAGGCATGGCCTGGGCCATTACGTGTCCATCACTACACACTAGGTTAATGTGGTGGATGCAGGCTCCACAAGGGACAGCGGCGATTGGACAGTGCTGCTTAACCCACGGTATAGGCAACAGTTGGCTGTAGGCGTTTGACCGTCCACCTCCTCCTCCAGAAGCGAAAGCTCGTCAACAGAGCGCAGTCGCATGACACTCCATCCGCAGCTGCCAGTATTGCACACGAGGTGTCCCACTATCGAACAGCTAGTGGTAAGCGTCAGCAGGCTGTTTTAAGGATGATGTCTTTGGGCGACAACAGACACACCGCGGAGGTACTGGCTGACTACTTGCAGCGAGAAACTGGGTCATGGCTGGCAGTCTTCATCTTGAGCCGTGCAAGGTAGTCAGAGACAACGGCCATAATTTTGTGGCGGCCATAGTCCTGGCAAAACTCAGACACATACATTGCCTGGCTCACACCTTGAACCTGGTGGTGCAGTGCTTCCTAAATATTTATCCGGAGTTACCAGCCCTGCTTCATAAGGTGCGAAGACTGTGCTCGCACATCCGTCGCTCGCCCATAGACTCCAGTCATATGCAGAGACTGCAGCGATCGCTCCACCTCCCCAAGCACCGCCTAATCATAGACGTTGCAACAAGGTGGAACTCCACCATGCACATGATTGAGAGGCTGTGCAAACAGAGGCAGGCTGTAATGCATTTGTGGGAGGATACACGGGCAGGCAGTTTGAGGGCAGACATCGAGTTGTCGGGTGTGCAGTGGTAAAAGCTGAAAGACCTCTGTAAAGTCCTTCAGTGTTTTGAGGAATGCATATGGCTGGTAAGCGCAGACGACGCCATCATAAGCATGAGCATCCTACTTATGCGTCTGCTCATGCAAACTTTGACACACACATTAAGGATCAGGCGTCTGCAGCGGAGGAGGAAGAGGAGGAGGAGAGGGAATCCTTGATGACAGTCAGCAATTATCTGCTCAGGGAAGTGTCCTGGACGAGGTGGAGGAAGAAGAGGAAGAGGAGGAGGATGAGGGGGATGATTACTTTGGGGAGGAGGATGCTTCTCAGGGGGCAAGAGAAAATGTTATCTTGCCAAGGTCAGGTACAGGGTTTGTGCGTGACTGGAGGGATGTGGATTTGCCAGAAAGTGCTCCTCCACCCACCACTTGCAGTGCATCATTGACACCTGGAACATTGGCCCACATGTCTAATTTTATCTTGGGGATCCTAAAAAGGGACCCCCGCATTGCCAAAATTATGAAGGATGACGACTACTGGATGGCCAGCATCCTCGATCCATGCTATAAAGGCAAATTACAGAACATCATGCCACAGGAGAACCTAGAGCTAATATTGGCGAACAAACAAGCAACTCTGGTAAACCGTTTGTTAGAGTAATTCCCAGTACACAGCAGCGGTGCAGGTTCTACCACGAGCCGTACTGGGCAACATGGAGGTGTTCGTGGTGCACACAGCCGAAGTAGCTTTGGAGACAGGGGCTTCATGACCATGTTGTGGACTGATTTCTTGAGTAACGCTCACACGACTGTTAATAATGAATCAATTGCAACAGACAGGAGACAGCAGTTGTCAACTATGGTTCAAAATTACCTCTCCTCCCCTATCGATGTTCTCCCTCACAGTTCTTTCCCCTTTGACTATTGGGCCTGTAAACTGGACACCTAGCCTGAATTGGCACAATATGCCTTACAGGAGCTTGCTTGCCCTGCTGGTAGTGTGCTATCAGAAAGAGTCTTCAGTGCAGCTGGATCAATCCAGACAGAAAGAAGGACCCGGCTGTCGACCCCAAATGTTTGTGATCTCACCTTCATTAAAATGAATCATACCTGGGATTCAAAGGATTTTGTACCACCTTCCCCTGATGACACATAGGTTGCCAGCAAAATGGCTCGCTTTGTCCTCCTCTTCCTCTGACTTCTCCAATTCCTCCATTTGCAGCTGCTGAATGTCCAGCCTACACCTCAACATATGCTAGTTTTTCCACCTCCCTAACTGGGCTGTACCCCCCCTCAGGGCCGGTGCCAGCACCTGGCTCACCTGGGCATGTGCCGGTGCCCTGAGCAGGCAGGGGGGCCCACTTGCGGGCGACGGCACTGGCACAGGGCCCTGTTATGAATGTGCTAGAGATGGTTTCTGAGCAGAGGCTCCCTCTGGTGGTTACAGACAGTACTGAATCTTTCAGCGAGGAATGGCAATCTGGGATCACTGACTGGTCTGATATAAGGGAGGTTCCCTCCCATGATGGTTGCTGGTGATCAATTGTTCTTGTCTCAATTGTGGTTCCTAGTTCATTTGGAAGTTTGCTGAGTCTTCCCTGCATCTTCTGCTATCAGATAATATATTTTCTGCTTTTATTTTTGTGCTTGCTTTTTGCATTGTTCCCTGCACTTCTGTGGAGGTCAGGCAGGTTCCCTCCTGGGGCTTGTGCTCCTCTCAGTTTATCTGGAGCCACTGTTGTTTGTTCTTTTGCTTTTTCCTGTTTTTTCTGTGGCTGCGGCTTAGTTTTGTTACACCATAGATCTGATTAGGTAGTAGAGATCATGTGATCTCAGGTGTTTTTGCCATCAGAAGAGTTGGTATTTTTTAGGGTTGTTTTTGGATTGCAGTGAGTATCCTTTCCTGTACTTTTCTGTCTAGACAGATTGGGCCCCAGCGTTTGCTCATTCTATTTTTTCCCTCTTTTTCTCTGGGTGCTGAGGAGGATTTTTTTTTCTCTCAATTGAGCTTGCACAGTTGTCTGGCCATGTGGATCAGCTTGCCACTGAGGTTCGGAGTATTGCTATCTATCTTGCTGGGTTGCCGGTTGTGGAAACTAGGATTCCCATGCCAGATTTGTTTTTTGGGGTTCGGGCTAAATTTCTGAATTTCAAAAATAACTGTAAGTTGTTTTTTGCCTTAAAGCCTAAAGGGTATGCCACACTAAGCGAGATCGGTAGCGAGATCGGTAGCGAGATCGCTAACGAGATCGCTACTACGTCACCATTTAGTGAACTCGTTAGCGACGTCGCTGTGTGTGGCATGTAGCGGCGATGTGGCCCACGCTGCGATGTCGCTGATCGTGCACGAACGGTTTGGGCCGTATTTTGATCGTTGGCGTCCCGCTGGTGAGCCTGAATCGCTGTGTTTGACACCTTTTGTGAACGATGTGCGACCTCATTGACGACGCATTAGTCAGCGGTTCAGGCGGGACTGGGTTTTCTTTAGTATCGCCCTTCTGCTCCGATTGGTGATCACAACATCACCTCAGCAATAATAACTGCGCCCCCATCCATTGTTTCCAGAGCGCTTTGTGGGTGACTCCAACGGTGCTTTGTGCATTGTTGCGAGGATTGTATCGTGTGTCGGAGTTTTGCGATCCTGTTTGAGTCGCTACAGTGTCCCTTTGTGCATTGTTGCGAGGATATAGTGTGTTGGTTTTGCGATCCTGTCTGAGTCGCTAGAGCGCTTTATCTTTGCCATTTGGATTTGGATCTTCTGGATATTTGGATTCAAGGTACATATTGTTTGTGATGTTGTGTGATGCGTTTTTTTGACATTTTATTTTTGTCTGCTTTATTTATTTTACACCCCCCACCATTTTAGGCTTTTGTAACCTGTTTTTTAAATGTTAACTGAAAAGTTAACAATAAACATTTTTTTTTTTTTATATTTTTTATTTTATTCTTTATTTTATTTTGTTTAAACACTTTAGTAATAGTAATTAACTTTTCTCTTCTTTACCGTACAGGTTGCACATAATGAACCTGACCACTGCGGAGCGTGTGATTGTGGCAGTTGCATTAGCGATGGAGGCAGATTGACAAGAAGAGGCACGGGTGGAAGAGAGGCGCTCCAAACGAAAGCGTCGCATGTGGACCAGAAAATGGCTGGAGCAGAGGTCCAAATTCACCCACATGCATCTAGTGAGGGAGTTGCAGGAGAAGAATCCGCAGGATTTCCGAAATTATCTACGGATGCTGCGATTTCTGGCAACCAGACGTTCAATGAAAGACTTGCAATTTTCTGCTGCAGTTTCTCGATTGCTCCTTGGCGTATTAATTCCAGAGACATGCAATGCCATCGTCCGCAGTTTACGGAGCTACATGCCATTTCCAAAATCAGTGGCGGAATGGCAAATTATTGCCTCTGATTTTGAATGGATTTGGCAGTTCCCAAACTGTGGTGGTGCCTTGGATGGCAAACATGTGCGGATCACGCAACCAGCCAAAAGCGGATCCTATTTTTATAATTACAAGGGCTACTTCAGCATGATCCTCATGGCCCTTGTTAATGCCAATTATGAATTTATTAACGTTGATGTTGGCATTAATGGAAGGGTTTCTGATGGTGGCGTTTTGGAGCACACAACTTTTGGTGAACGGTTGTTGAATGATAAACTTAACTTGCCAACCAACATGGACACCACCGCCAACCTTAACTTTGTGTTTGTGGGCGATGAAGCCTTCCCCCTTCATGAGCATCTTGTGAAACCGTACCCACAAAAGACTTTGACAGGGGAAAGGTGTATTTTTAACTACAGACTGTCTAGGGCACGGCTCGTTGTTGAGAATGCCTTCGGCATAATGGCCAACCGCTTCAGGGTTTTTCACACTCCTATCAACATGAAGCTGGAATCGATAGATTCTGTGGTGTTGGCCTGTTGTGTGCTGCACAATTTTCTACGAAAACGCGATGCTGGTACTTACAGTCCGCCAGGCTTCATGGACTCGGACAGCAATGGTGATGTGGTGCTCGGAGAATGGCGTGACATTGATCCCGCTATTGCAGGCCTTTAACCTGTCAATCAAGGCAGGAGCAAGGACGATGCGAAGGTCGGCCGAGACAAGTACTGCCATTACTTTAACCCCTCTCTGACATTAGATGTACTATCCCGTCCATAAAACCCTTGCCATTCTGCCCATGGACGGGATAGTACGTCATAGGCGATCAGCTGCGCTCCTGAGGGGAGCGCAGCTAATCGCCGCCGGGTGTCAGCTGATTATCACAGCTGACACCCGTGACTGTGTGTCAGGAGCGGTTACGGACCACTCCCGGCACATTAAACCCTAGCACACCGCGATCAAACATGATCGCGGTGTACTGGGGGCACAGGGGAGGATCGCGCAGGGTGGGGGCTCCCTGCGTGCCCCCCTGAGACCCTCAGACCAGTGCGATGTGATCGCGCTGTTCTGAGGGCTTCCTCCCTCCCAGGACCCGGATCCAAGATGGCGCCGGGGTCCTGGAGGGAGGCGGCTACCTCAGTGCCTGCCGAGAGCAGGCACTGAGAAGCCTGCATCTATGCCTGTGCGATCGCTGGTGTGACAGAGTGCTGTGCACACTGTCACACCAGCGATCTGATAAAATACTGTGATGTCCCACCCTGGGACAAAGTAAAAAAGTTAAAAAAGTAAAAATAAACATGTGTAAAAAAAAAATCCAAAATAAATAAAAAAAAAAAAAAATATTCCCCAATAAATTCATTTCTTCCTGTAAATAAAAAAAACAAAACAATAAAAGTACACATATTTGGTATCGCCGCGTCCGTAACGACCCCCCCTATAAAACAGTCCCACTAGTTAACCCCTTTAGTGAACCCCTTAAAAAAAAAAAAACAAAGCAAAAAATCAATGCTTTATCATCATACTGCCGAACAAAAAGTGGAATAACGCGCGATCAAAAAGACCGATATAAATAAACATGGTACCGCTGAAAACATCATCTTGTCCCGCAAAAAACGAGCCACCATACAGCATCATCAGCGAAAAAATAAAAAAGTTATAGCTCGCAGAATAAAGCGATGCAAAATAATTATTTTTTATATAAAATTGTTTTTATTCTATAAAAGCGCCAAAACATAAAAAAATGATATAAATGAGGTATCGCCATAATCGTACTGACCCGAAGAATAAAACTGCTTTATCAATTTTACCACACGCGGAACAATAAAAACGCCTCCCCCAAAAGAAATTCATGAATTGCTGATTTTTGTTCATTCTAACCTCCCAAAAATCGAAATAAAAAGCGATCAAAAAATGTCACCTGCTCAAAAATGGTACCAATAAAAATGTCACCTCGTACCGCAAAAAATAAGACCTCCCATGACTCTGTGGGCCAAAATATGCAAAAATTATAGCTCTCAAAATGTGGCGATGCAAAAAACTATTTTTGCAATAAAAAGCGTCTTTTAGCGTGACAGCTGCCAATCATAAAAACCCGCTATAAATAGTAAATCAAACCCCCCTTTATCACCCCCTTAGTTATGGAAAAATAATAAAATTAAAAAAATGTATTTATTTCCATTTTCCCATTAGGGTTAGGGTTGCGGCTAAAGTTAGGGTTAGGTTGGCGCTAAAGTTAGGATTAGGGTTAGGGTTGGGATTAGGGGTGTGTTAGGGTTAGGTTTGTGGTTAAGGTTGGGACTAGGGTTAGGGGTGTGTTGGGGTTAGGGTTGGAGTTAGAATTGGGGGGTTTCCGCTGTTTAGGCACATCAGGGGCTCTCCAAATGTGACATGGCGTCTGATCTCAATTCCAGCCAATTCTGCGTTGAAAAAGTCAAACGGTGCTCCTTCACTTCTGAGCTCTGCCATGCGTCCAAACAGTAGTTTATCCCCACATATGGGGTATCAGCGTACTCTGGACCCCAAGAGTTATTGTGCAATTTGTCCTATTTCTTCTGTTACCCTTGGGAAAATAAAAAACTGGGGGCGAAAATATCATTTTTGTACAAAAAAAAATATTTTTTTGTTTTTACGGCTGTACATTATAAACTTCTGTGAAGCACTGTCATGTGTGCATTGCCACGAAGATCGTCGCGGTTGCACATTTTGACTTCTCACAGCTGATCTGCTGTTTCTTTGTGTTTGGCAGCTAGGGAGTTAATTCTGTCTGTGCTCGGTGCTGGGACTGGGTGCAGTTTCTCCCGGCTGCAATTGATTATTTGTTGATTGGTTTCCTTTAAATTCCTGGTTGTCTGCTTGGGGAGTTGCCAGTGAAACCTTCATGCAGACCACAGATAGGAATGAATCTGTATAGACTTTAGTTGTGAGCTCCTTAGTTGTTCTAAGCTCAACTTGGTTAGAGTTTATTTCCCAGACCATTTATGTTCCTTTGGTGTTTGAGTGTGTATGCAAGCGAGTGTTATCCTGTCTGTCTTATATGTCTAATCTGTGTATTTAGCTGAGATCAGCCCATATCCCTTTGGTGGTAGTCAGGATCCTTCTTAGGACTGATTACAGGGTTCAGGGTCTGATAGGAGACAGGGTTAGGTTGGAGACTTGGACCTCTGAACCATTATCAGTACCTCCAAGGTGAGGGATTAGTTAGGACCCCAGTTTAGGGTCAGGTTAGATCCCGGTCCACCTCTTTCCTGTTTCAGCTCATCAAGTCCTCAAGATTAACCCTGAGTTCAGCAGATATCGTGTCAGGTAAATCTATTCTATACTTACATGCTGATGTTGCTATACTAGTTGTTGTATAGAGTGTTGTTCCTGTATTAATAGTTTACTGACATTGTATACATATCATTAGACAGCGTGACATTTTCACTGGCCATAAAAATTATCTCCAGTTACCATGGATCCAGTAGCCCAGCTGGCTCTGCAGTTGCAGGGATTATCCATGGAGCTGACGGACATTAAGTCCAAAGCTTTGTCTCCCCTGGAGCAAACCAGAGTTGAACCTAAAGTAGCTCTCCCGGACAGGTTCACTGGTGGGCGAGACAAATTTTTCACCTTCCGGGAGGCATGTAAATTGTATTTTCGGCTTCGGCCTCGATCATCAGGGAGTGATGAGCAGAGAGTGGGAATTGTTATCTCACTTCTGCAAGGGGACCCTCAATCCTGGGCATTTTCCCTTCCTCCGGGATCCCCGGCTCTACTGTCTGTAGATCAATTTTTTACTGCCCTGGGATTGGTATATGATGACCCAGATCGGGTCTCTCTTGCTGAGACAAAATTACGTAAGATACAGCAGGGAGATCGTCCTGCAGAGGAATTTGCTTCTGAGTTTCGTAGATGGGCCACAGATACTCAGTGGAATGACCCAGCTCTTAGGAGCCAGTTTTGTCATGGGCTTTCTGATAAATTAAAAGACGTTTTGGCTCAGTATGAGTCTCCTCATTCACTGGAGGCTGCTATGGCCTTAGCTATCCGTACTGATAGACGGCTTCGGGAGAGGGGTGAGGTAACCCCACTCCCTGTTGTTTCTCCACCTACCACTAAAGTCCCTTATGTTGAGGTTCCCTTGTCTGTTCGGATGAGCCTATGCAGTTGGGAGGGACATCATTTCGTAGGAGGGGATTGGCGGTACGCAGCAGGACTAGAAGATGTTTTTTCTGCGGGAAAGAGGGACATTTTGTTGGAGAATGTCCATCCCGTGCCTTGTTGAGCCAAAAGTCGCCGGAAAACTGTTAATCCCAGGTTGTGTGGTGGACGACAACCTGGGAGTATGTATTTCATCCGCCAGTTCTTCTCAGTTCCTTGTACCAGTGGAGGTGGTGGTTGGTACGAGAGTGGAGAGATTGTCTGTTCTTCTTGATAGTGGTTCCGGGGCTAATCTGGTTGACGCTCAGTTTGCTCAGGCTCAAGGTATGCATCTGAGTGTATTGGTCAAACCGATCCCTATATTCTCCATTGACGCCAGGCCTCTGGCCAAGGTAGCTTTGTTCATGAGGTTCATAACATTGACCTTCGGGTAGGGGCAATACATAGGGAACAATTATCTTGTTATGTGTTGGAGGGTCTACCTACTCCCATTGTGTTGGGACTTCCTTGGTTGGTTAAACATAACCCTGTGATTAATTGGCAGTCCAGAGAAATAAGCCAATGGGGTGAGTTTTGCAAAAGCAACTGCATGAACACAGTCATCAGTGCGGTCGTGCCTACTACATTGCCTCCTTTTTTGGAGGATTTTGGGGATGTTTTCTCTGAGGAGGGGTGTCAGGAGTTGCCTCCTCATCGCGTGTATGACTGCTCTATTAATCTCCTTCCTGATGCTAAGTTGCCTAAAGCTAGGTTGTATAATCTTTCTGGTCCTGAGAGGCAGGCTATGAAAGATTATATTTCTGAAAGTCTGGCCAAAGGGCATATTAGACCTTCATCTTCCCCAGTAGCCGCGGGGTTCTTCTTTGTGAAGAAGAAAGATGGAGGCCTACGCCCTTGCTTGGATTTCCGCGAACTTAATCGGATTACTGTTCGAGATCCGTATCCACTCCCTCTTATTCCTGATCTCTTCAATCAAATTGTTGGCGCCAAATGGTTCTCTAAATTGGATCTCAGGGGGGCGTATAATCTGATTAGGATAAAAGAGGGGGATGAGTGGAAAACGGCGTTTAACACGCCGGAGGGACATTATGAGAACCTTGTCATGCCTTTTGGTCTGACTACTGCACCAGCAGTATTCCAACATTTTGTTAATGACATTTTTCGTCACCTTGTGGGGCTGTTTGTGGTTGTATATTTGGACGACATTTTAATTTACTCGCCAGATCTTGTGTCTCATCAGGAGCATGTGAGACAGGTGTTGCAGATCTTGCGAGACAATAAACTATACGCCAAACTGGAGAAGTGTGTATTTGCCGTACAGGAACTTCAGTTTTTGGGTTTTTTGGTGTCAGCCTCCGGTTTCCGTATGGACCCTGAAAAGGTGAGAGCAGTGCTTGAATGGGATCAGCCAGGGGATCTTAAGGCTCTGCAGCGTTTTTTGGGGTTTGCTAACTACTACCGGAAATTTATTTGTAATTTCTCATCTGTCGTCAAACCTCTCACTGACATGACAAGAAAAGGGACGGATTTTTCTAAATGGTCGGACAAAGCTTGCCAAGCCTTTTCCTCTTTGAAGAAATGTTTTGCTTCAGCACCCGTTCTCATCCAACCAGATGCATCTCAGCCGTTCATTGTGGAGGTGGATGCGTCTGACGTAGGGGTGGGTGCTATATTGTCCCAGGGTCCGTCCCCTGGTAAATGGCATCCGTGCGCTTTCTTTTCTAAGAAATTGTCGTCCGCCGAAAGGAATTATGATATCGGCAATAGGGAACTTTTGGCCATTAAGTTAGCTTTTGAAGAATGGCGTCACTTTTTGGAGGGGGCAGTCCACCCGGTTACCGTTATTACTGATCACAAGAACCTGTTGTATTTGGAATCCGCTAAGAGTCTGAATTCCAGACAAGCTCGATGGTCGTTGTTTTTTACCAGGTTTAATTTTGTCGTCACTTATCGCCCGGGGTCTAAGAATGTAAAGGCTGATGCCTTGTCTCGCAGTTTCCCAGGGCCGGGAAAACGGATGACCCGAGTCCTATCCTTCAGGAGGGGGTGGTAGTGTCGGCTGTATTTTCTGAGCTTGAGGAGGATGTGTTAGAGGCTCAGGGGGACGCCCCTGCAGGACCTCCAGGGAGACTGTTTGTCCAAATCTGTTGAGACAAAAGGTTATTGAGGCACATCATAATTCTGCTCTAGCAGGACATCCAGGGAGTAAGGCTACTTTAGATCTCCTTCTCGCCGGTTTTGGTGGCCTAATGCTAATAAAGATGTTATAACTTTTGTCGCGTCATGTGGGGTGTGTGCTCGCTCTAAAACCCCTCATACCCGTCCGTCTGGGACCCTTTTACCCTTGAAACTTCCGGAGCGTCCATGGACTCATTTATCTATGGACTTCATTATGGACCTTCCTCCGTCGTCAGGGAATACTGTCATACTGGTGGTTGTTGACAGGTTCAGTAAGATGGCACATTTTGTTGCTCTTCCTGCACTCCCTAATGCTAAAACTCTGGCGCAGGTGTTCATTAGGGAGATCGTTAGACTTCATGGGTTGCCTTCTGATGTGGTGTCAGATAGGGGGTCTCAGTTTGTGTCCAAATTTTGGAGGGCATTTTGTTTACGTCGGGGGATGCAATTGTCATTTTCCTCGGCTTTTCATCCGCAGACCAATGGTCAGACAGAGCGTCTGAATCAGAGCTTAGAGACATATCTCCGGTGTTTTGTTTCAGAGAACCAAGAGGACTGGTCTTCTTTCTTGCCTCTGGCAGAGTTCGCTCTTAACAACAGGCGGAGCGAGTCCACTGGTAAGTCCCCGTTTTTTGGGGCATATGGTTTCCATCCCCAGTTTTGTACTTTCAATGGGGGGGGCCCTTCTGGGGTTCCTGAGGAGGAGCGTTTCTCGTCGTCACTTGCTTCTGTGTGGAGAGGTGTATTGAATAATCTGAGTGCGATGGGGAACCGTTACAAACGTATGGCTGATAGGAGGAGAGTTTCTGGTCCAGATCTGAATGTGAACGATCTGGTATGGTTGTCTACCAGGAATATAAAACTTAAGGTGCCCTCCTGGAAACTGGGTCCCAGATTCATCGGGCCGTACAGGATCAGTTCCATAATTAATCCTGTGGCATTTCGTCTGGACCTCCCTCCTACGTTTAAAATTCATAATGTTTTCCACAAGTCATTACTTAAAAGGATGTGGCACCAGTCATACCGTCACCTCTACCTCCTCCTCCTGTGTTGGTCAATGGTAACTTGGAATTTCAAGTATCAAAGATCATTGACTCATGTCTGAATCGCCGGTCCCTTCAGTACTTGGTGCATTGGAAGGGGTATGGTCCAGAGGAGAGGACGTGGGTCCTGCGTCTGATGTTAACGCAGATCGTTTGGTTCGGACCTTCCAAAGAACTCACCCGGGCAGGCCTGGCCCTGAGGGTCCGGAGGCCCCTCGTAGAAGGGGGGGTACTGTCATGTGTGCATTGCCACGAAGATCGTCGCGGTTGCACATTTTGACTTCTCACAGCTGATCTGCTGTTTCTTTGTGTTTGGCAGCTAGGGAGTTAATTCTGTCTGTGCTGGGACTGGGTGCAGTTTCTCCCGGCTGCAATTGATTATTTGTTGATTGGTTTCCTTTAAATTCCTGGTTGTCTGCTTGGGGAGTTGCCAGTGAAACCTTCATGCAGACCACAGATAGGAATGAATCTGTATAGACTTTAGTTGTGAGCTCCTTAGTTGTTCTAAGCTCAACTTGGTTAGAGTTTATTTCCCAGACCATTTATGTTCCTTTGGTGTTTGAGTGTGTATGCAAGCGAGTGTTATCCTGTCTGTCTTATATGTCTAATCTGTGTATTTAGCTGAGATCAGCCCATATCCCTTTGGTGGTAGTCAGGATCCTTCTTAGGACTGATTACAGGGTTCAGGGTCTGATAGGAGACAGGGTTAGGTTGGAGACTTGGACCTCTGAACCATTATCAGTACCTCCAAGGTGAGGGATTAGTTAGGACCCAGTTTAGGGTCAGGTTAGATCCCGGTCCACCTCTTTCCTGTTTCAGCTCATCAAGTCCTCAAGATTAACCCTGAGTTCAGCAGATATCGTGTCAGGTAAATCTATTCTATACTTACATGCTGATGTTGCTATACTAGTTGTTGTATAGAGTGTTGTTCCTGTTATTTTACTGACATGTATATATCATTAGACAGCGTGACAAGCACTTGGGGCTTCATAGCGCTCACCACACACCTAGATAAGTTCCTTGTGGGGTCTATTTTCCAAAATGGGGTCACTTGTTGGGAATTTCCACTGTTTAGGCGCATCAGGGGCTCTCCAAATGCGACATGACGCCCCCAGACCATTCCATCAAAGTCTGCAATCCAAAACGTCACTACTTCCCTTCCGAGCCCCACGTGTACCCATACAGTAGTTTTTCTCCACATATTGGGTATCAGCGTACTCAGGACAAATTGGCAACAACTTTTGGTTCCAATTTCTCCTGTTACCCTTGTGAAAATAAAATATTGGGGCGAAAAAATATTTTTGTAAAAAAAAAAAAGATTTTTTATTTTTACGGCTGTGCGTTATAAACTTTAGTGAACACTGGGGTTCAAAGTTCTCACCACACATCTAGATAAGTTCCTTGTGGGGTCTGTTTCCAAAATGGGTCATTTATGGGGGTTTCCACTGTTTAGGCAGATCAGGAGCTCTCCAAAATCGACAGGGACGTCCAGCCATTCTCAAAATAGTCAAACGCACTACTTCCCTTCCAACTCTGCCGTGCCCCAATACAGTAGTTTACTCCCACATATGGGTATCAGCGTACTCAGGACAAATTGGACAACTAACTTTTGGGTCAATTCTTGTTACCCTTGGAAAATAAAAATTGGGGGGAAAAAATAATTTTTGTAAAAAAAATGATTTTTTATATTTTACGGCTCTAGCTTATAAACTTCTGTGAAGCACTTGGGGTTCAAAGTGCTCACAAAAATCTAATAAGTTCCTTTGGGGTCTATTTCCCAAAATGGGGTCATTGTGGGGGGTTTCCACTGTTTAGGGCATCAGGGGCTCTCCAAATGCACATGGCTCCAAACCATCAATCAAATTGTTGGAAAAAAGTCAAACTTCTCCATTCCGAGCTCTGCGTGTGGCCCAACAAGTGTTCCCCCACATATTGGGTTCATGAGTACTCAGGACAAATTGTACAACAACTTTTGCGTTCCAATTTTTTCTGTTACCCTTGGGAAAATAAAAAATTAGTGGATAAAAATAATTTTTGTGAAAAAAAAGGATTTTTTATTTTCATGCTGTGCTTATAAACTTTAGTGAAACACTTGGGGGTTCAAAGTCTCACCAAGATCTAGATAAGTTCCTTGAGGGGTCTAGTTTCCAAAATGGTGTCATTGTAGGGGGTTTCCACTGTTTAGGCCATCAGGAGCACTCAAACAACATGACCATGACGTCTGCCATTCCAAAAAGTTACCTCCTTCCTTTCCAACCTGCCGTGCCCCAAACAGTTTCCCCCCACATATGGGGTATCAGCGCACTCAGGACAAATTGCACAATAACTTTTGGAGTCTTGTTACCCTTGGAAAATAAAATTGGGGTGAAAAGATCATTTTTGTGGAAAAAATATGATTTTTAAATTTTACGGCTCTACGTTATAAACTTGTGTGAAGCACTTGGGGGTTCAAATTGCTCATCAAAAATCTAGATAAGTTCCTTAGGGGGTCTAGTTTCCCAAATGGGGTCATTTGTGGGTGGTCTCCACTGTTTAGGCACATCAGGGGCTCTCCAAATGCAACATGGCATCCAAACTCAATTCCAGCCAATTTTGGTTGGAAAAAGTCAAATGGTGCTCCTTCCATTCCGAGCTCTGCCGTGCGCCCAAACAGTGGTTCCCCCCCACATATGGGGTATCAGCGTACTCAGGACAAATTGTACAACAACTTATGTGGTCCAATTTCTCCTGTTACCCTTGGGAAAATAAAAATTAGTGACTAAAAGATAATTTTTGTGGGAAAAAAATAGGATTTTTTATTTTCATGCCGGGCATTATAAACTTGTGTGAAGCACTTGGGGGTTCAAAGTGCTCACCAAAGATCTAGATAAGTTCCTTAGGGGGTCTAGTTTCCAAAATGGGGTCACTTGTGGGGGGTTTCCACTGTTTAGGCTCATCCGGGGCACTGCAAACAGAACATGACCCCCATTAACGTCTGCATTCCAAAACGTTACTACTTCCTTTCCAAGCCCTGCCGTGCGCCCAAACAGTTTCCCCCCACATATGGGGTATCAGCGTACTCAGGACAAATTGGACAACAACTTTTGGGTCCAATTTCCTTGGGAAAATTCAAAAATTTGGGACTAAAAAATCATTTTTGTGGAAAATTGATTTTTTTTTTTTTCACACCCAGGCATTATAAACTTTTGTGAAACACTTGAGGGTTCAAAGTGCTCACAACAGATCTAGATAAGTACCTTAGGGGGTCTAGTTTCCAAAATGGTGTCACTTGTGGGGGGTTTCCACTGTTTAGGGCATCAGGGGCTCTCCAAACGCGACATGGCATCCAATCTAAATTCCAGCCAATTTTAGTTTGAAAAAGTCAAACGTCGCTCCTTCCCTTACGAGCTCTGCGTGTGCCCAAACAGTGGTTTTCCCCCACATATGGGGTATTGGCTACTCAGGAGAAATTGCATAACAACCTTATCTGTCCATTTTCTCCTTTTACCCTTGTGAAAATAAAAAAAAAGTTTGTAAAAGATCATTTTTGTGGCTAAAAAGTAAAATATTCATTTTTTCCTTTAAAGTTGCTTTAGTTACTGTGAAGCACCTGAAGGGTTAATAAACTTCTTGAATGTGGTTTTGAGTACCTTGAGGGGTGCAGTTTTTAGAATGGTGTCACTTTTGGGTATTTTCTGCCATATAGACCCCTCAAAGTGACTTCAAATGTGAGGTGGTCCCTAAAAAAAATGGCTTTGTAAATTTTGTTGTAAAAATGAGAAATCGCTGGTCAACTTTTAACCCTTATAACTTCCTAACAAAAAAAAAATTTGGTTCCAAAATTGTGCTGATGTAAAGTAGACATGTGGGAAATGTTATTTCTTAACTATTTTGTGTGATATATTTCTCTGTTTTAAGGGAATAAAAATTCAAAGTTTGAAAATTGCAAAATTTTCAAAATTTTCGCCATATTTGCGTTTTTTTTCAAAAATAAACGCAAGTTATATCGAAGAAATTTTACCACTAACATGAAGTACAATATGTCACGAGAAAACAATCTCAGAATCGCGAAGATCCGTTGAAGCGTTCCAGAGTTATAACCTCATAAAGAGACAGTGGTCAGAATTGTAAAAATTGGCCCGGTCATTAACGTGCAAACCACCCTTGGGGGTGAAGGGGTTAATGGGCCTGGTGCAGTGAGTTGGCAGCAGCAGATATAGTTTGCTTTCGAGAATGTTTTACTTTTGCCTTTTTTTAACTATCTTTTAATAATAAAAAATGTTTATTTTAAAAATGCCTTTGTGTTTTTTCAATTATTTTACCAATATGGGAGAAGGGCTAATGATGGGTGAGATGTGGGGAGGGAGTAATGGGGATGGCAACGAGACATGTTACCAGCAGCTGTAGTTTTTAAAATATTTTCTAATGTTTTTTGTTGCCTATATTTTTTTTTTACATTGTATCTACTTGTCACACTTGGGGTCATGGAAGTACCAGCAGTCATAGGAGTTCCAGCATTGTTAAAAAAATAAAAAGAAAAAAAATTCAAAAATGTACAATTATTTTAAAGGCCCATGGTCACACTAGCGCTCAAACCTTATAATTAAAAATAAAAACAAATAATACACCACAGCTGCGTATATAAAGTTAAAATATATAATATATGTTTTTCGTCATATATGAGAGATAAAAAATTGTGATAAAAATAAAAAAAAAATGGGAGGTAAATGTCTACATTGACCAGGGAATCCTTTGTGTCACACTTACTTTCTCGAATCCGACGCAAGATGCTACTGCGATCGCAAGGTGACGATTCTCACATGGTGCCCCAGCTATGCACAGACATGAGACGCCACTGCATCGCAAGGTGAGATTCTCACATGGTGCCCCAGCTATGCACTACATGAGACGCCATTTGCGATCGCAAGGTGACGATTCTCACATGGTGCCCCAGCTATGCTGACGATTCTCACATGGTGCCCCAGCTATGCACAGACATGAGACGCCATTGCGATCGCAAGGTGACGATTCTCACATGGTGCTCCAGCTATGCACAGACATGAGACGCCACTGCAATCGCAAGGTGACGATTCTCACATGGTGCCCTAGCTATGCACAGACATGAGACGCCACTGCGATCGCAAGGTGACGATTCTCACATGGTGCCCCAGCTATGCACAGACATGAGACGCCATTGCGATCGCAAGGTGACGATTCTCACATGGTGCTCCAGCTATGCACAGACATGAGACGCCACTGCAATCGCGAGGTGACGATTCTCACATGGTGCCCCAGCTATGCACAGACATGAGATGCCATTGCGATCGCAAAGTGACGGTTCATAAAATGACTATTAATGAAGCAATTACAATGAATAAAAACTTTTGTAAACATGGTAAAAAAGTAAGCAGTCAGTAGCCCACTAGATCTGATGCTGCCAATTAGGCCAGATAATCGCATCGTCCTTGCACATGCCTTGATAGGCTGGGGCGCCTAGCTTTAAACATCTTTTTGCGATCGCAACAGCGTCTCATATCTGTGCGTGGCTGGGGCGCATGGCTGCTGCGGTCACTTTGCGATCGCAATAGCATCTTGCGTCGCAAGTGCGGCCTCACGTACGTACGCTGTGACGTCATGGCGCTGGCGTCCTTCATGCGTTGTTGTTTGTTACAATGGTGGCGAGACAGTGTTGCGCTGCGTGGAGTGACGGGGAGGTGCGATATCTAATCCGCAAGACTGACCAATGGGATTATGAGTGCAGGCTACCTGTGGCGCATCCTATGCACCACAAAAAGGTAGTCCTGCGGAAAATCCGTCGGGGCCTGGCAAGACGGTTTGCTGTGGAGCGGACCACAAAACAGATCCGCCAAAAGCTGGCGGACCTTCGATACCGCTCCAGCGAGAGGGTCGCCAGCATCCGGGCCCAGTTACGCAGGCCTCTGAGTGAGTATTAATGAGGGTATCTGGAGAGGTTATGTTTTGTGGGTTATCTACCTATATCAATGCACCCGCAGTGACGGGAGTACTGGCAGTCATGGGAGTACTGGCAGTGATGGGAGTACCAGTAGTGAGGGGGTTACAGGCATTGATGGAAGTACTGGCAGTAACGGGAGTACCAGTAGTGATGGGAGTACCTGTAGTGAGGGGGTTACAGGCATTGATGGAAGTACTGGCAGTAACGGGAGTACCAGTAGTGATGGGAGTACCGGCAGTCATGGGAGTACCGACAGTGATGGGAGTACGAGTAGTGAGGGGGTTACAGGCATTGATGGAAGTACTGGCAGTAACGAGAGTACCAGTAGTGATGGGAGTACCGGCAGTCATGGGAGTACCGACAGTGATGGGAGTACCAGTAGTGAGGGGGTTACAGGCATTGATGGAAGTACTGGCAGTAACGGAGTACCAGTAGTGATGGGAGTACCAGTAGTGAGGGGGTTACAGGCATTGATGGAAGTACTGACAGTGACGAGGTTAGTAGAAGGATTATTTGACTGAATTGTATATTTTATTTACAGCACCACCTTCACCAGCTCCAGCTGCTACACTGTCCCCAGCTACCCCTCCACCTCCATCACCTTCCCCAGCTACCCCTCCACCTGCATCTCCTTACCTGGCAACCTCTTCCCCAGCAGCAACCCCCCCTCCTGATTTTGGGTCATCCAGCCCTTCACCGGGATATGGCGTGCAAGGCTTCTCTCCAGTGTCACCTCGTGACATGGATTCAGGCTCGCCTTCAGGTAATTTACGCACATAATATAAGCTTCAGACAAGTTTGAGAACTTTGTAAGGTCTTATGTGTAATGGATATTGTGATATATTTTTTTTTCTGTGTTTCCCTAGCCGGCGGCGCAACAGGTTCTGGGTGGGCAGTCAGCGGGTCCTCTGACGAAAACCGTAAGTGTTAACAAACATAACATGTACATGTTGATGTTGCAACAGAATTCACTATTAACTGTTACCTTTACCTCCACAGAAATCCCAACTGTCCAGGACCTGTTGGTGTCACACCGCCGGCTGATGGCGGCTATGAACACCGCGATAGCAGCAATGCACACTGCCATGGGAGCTCTGCATGACCACGGGGTGATGCTGGAGAGGGTAGTGGCTGGACTCCGGGCCTTCCGTAATTTTTTTTTTAATTATTATTTGTATTATAGTATTTTTTTTTTTTTTTTGGTGTGTGGCTGGCCTCCAAACGGGGTTGCAGTCAGTCATAATTTTTTGTTTTTTTATTTTTATTTGTATTATCGTATTGTTTTTTTATTCTTTTTGATTATTTTTTTCCAAAAAAATATATATATGAAAAAAATATATATCAAAAAAATATATATGACAAAAAAATATATATGATATATTTTAAGTTTATATACGCAGCTGTGGTGTATTATTTTTTATTATAAGGTTTTAGCGCTAGTGTGACCAGGGGCCTTTAAAAGAAATGTCAATTTTTGAAATTTTTTTCATTTCATTTTTTTACCTATGCTGGAATTCCTATGACTACTGGTACTACCATGACCCCAAGTGTGTGACAAGTATAAACAAGTAGATGGAATAAAAATACAACTTTTTAATAGTTGACTACAAAATTGTTGACATCACATAAGAATAAAAGAACACAATTCATTAGATAAATAAGATTTTTATTAAAAAAAGGTAACAATGTAAAAAAAATTATAGACAACAAAAAACTTTTTAAAAAATTTTAAAAACTACAACTGCTGGTAAGATGGATTGTTGCCATTACACGTGCCTCGGCGGTGTATAAAAATAAGGTGGAGCAACAACGTTTGGGTTTGTTGGATTCCCAATTGGGTTCGGCACAGGATTGTTGGGCATGAGTATTCCGGGTACTGCGGTCTGGCTGTGACAACATAACTGTTATCAAGGTTTCCTAATGACGCTTGAGTCAGGACCTCAAACATGATCTTCTGCATGAACCCGCTGTATAGGATCCAGTGTGGGAGCTTCTCATTAGCGTAGTAAGCAAAGCCAGTTATTTTTGTTGTTCTTTTTCCGCCATTAGCACTTTTTTGGCTATTTCAATCAGTTCTGGAGTAGCCGAGGTGGGAGCCTTCCTTTTTCTGCCAGGAAATGTAAGCCGGCTCCGCACAGATGAGGATGGTGGCTCAACTACTTCGTCGTCTTGGACCAACGCCATGCTGTCTTCTTCAGTCTGAGGTGTGGAGACAGCCTCTTCTGTGTCTGCATGAACAAAAAACCAAATGTTAAATCACAAAGAAAAATAAATTTATCTTACACTATAACACCCAAATACAGCAAACGTGAAAACGACACTTGGCGGCTTATTTTGCTTTAATTATTGTATTGTTAACGTTGTTACTTATGACTTGTGTTTTGAAACTGTTAAACTGTAAAGCGCTGCGGAATATGATGGCGCTATATAAATAAAGATTATTATTATTATTATTATTAAATGGATAGGTCTCAACCGTTCAGTTTGATAAATTATCAGTACATGAAGGGATAAATTCAGCTATTTTATCTACATTTCACAATTAGGCCTCATACTCACTGGCTGGAAAAAAATCGGTCCGTTTTCTGCAGGAAAAAAACGGTACATTTGTTGTAAAAAGGACATGCGATTTTGATGCGATTTTAAATCGCACCATGCGTTTTCTGTCAGTTTTTTCCATCTGTATGCAATGCGATTTTAACATGAAGTTTTACATACAGCAGTTATCTCTATGTAAAAAGTCATGTAAAAATCACATTGTAACAAAAAAATTTTCACAAAAAGCAAATAATTATATATATAATATATATATATACATCTAATATATATATAATATATATATAGGTCATACACTTCTACATAGTATAATAGCCGCTAATTCATCCCTGGCATTACTGTAAAATCACACTGACAGCTTTAATAAAGAATAGAAACAATACATATACACACATAGCATTATATATATATATATATATATTGTGAGACAGTGAGTGAATATGTGTTGAATGGGGTGTACATTTCACCTATGTATAAGGGAAATGTGTGGCTTTGTAAACCTAGTGGTAGAGAAAGGTCACTACACCTCACATTCATTACACACTTGCAGCTCAGGCCTGAAACTACTCAGGTGTTAATTAGGAGACCAGAAGTAGGTGTCTGCAAACACAGTCAGAGATCTGGCTTAGCCCGGACACAGGGAGGTGTCCCGGCACAAGAAGCAGTCTCCAGGAGTGTGAGAGCTGGCTTAGCCCGGACACAGGGAGGTGTCCCGGCACAAGAAGCAGTCTCCAGGAGTGTGAGAGCTAGTTTAGTCTGGACATAGGAAGGTGTCCCGGCACAAGAAACAGTCTCCAGGAGTGTTGGAGCTGGCTTAGCCCGGACACAGGGAGGTGTCCCGGCACAAGAAGCAGTCTCCAAGAGTGGGAGCTGTCTCAGTCTGGACACAGGAAGGTGTCCCGGCACAAGGAGCGTCTCTAGGAGTTTGAGCTATCTCAGTCTGGGTGCAGGAAGGACCCCGGACACAGGAGTAGTCTCAGTGCGAATCCGTGCGAATAGCGGCTGAAAAGGAGTGGATCTCTCTCAAGTCTGGACGCTGAAGGGCCTTCAGACCAAGGAGGAGTATCTGTGAAACTCACATACTGTAACAATATCAATTGTTGTTTTGGTCAGGCTGGAGAGCGGGACCGGATAGCAGGGCAATCGATCTATGATGTAATTAGTTAGACAAGCCTAGTTTTTCTGTTTATGCTTTATTTTATCTGTTTCTGTGGACTTTAATAAAACGTTGCGGCCAGTTTTTTCACCAAACTGCTGTCTGAATGAACTGTTTTCGTGCATTCTGTCTACCAGAACAGCGATCCTAGAGACTATATCCCTGGAATATGTTACAATTGCGAGATATGTGGGCAGCACAGTGCTGATACAGTTAGTGCTGGAGTGTGCATGCAGCACAGCGACTTAGGAACAGCAATAAGGTGAAGTCTTTGAAATAGCAGCAGAGAAAAAAAAAAAGTGTGTCAAGAAATGTCTGATTGGAGCAAGTCTTGGAGACAGGCCCTGATAGGGTCTACAGAGAGAAAATGTAGGCCAGCAAAAGCGAACTTGTTAGTGAAAATGACTGTGGAATGTGCAGGCACAAAAGAAAAGTCTGTGGAGCAGTCTTAAAGAGACAGTAGCCCTAATAGACTTTGCACAGGAAAAAAAAAAAGTGTCTGCACAGCAGAGCTGAATTTTGTGGAGTGTGTAGTCTGAGGAAGGACTGCCGTTTTTCGAGACAGAGAAGTCTGACAGCTGATGCAGCATGGAGCGCTGTTTGAACAAATGACGCAAGTTAATGTCAACATAAGACTGCCGTGGTTGAACAGATAAGTTCGGCATATGGAGGGCTCGTTGAGTTACTGGTCCAGGCCCAGCGGACCATGGAGCAGACGCCGGCAGCAGCCAGTAGTCGCATGCAGTCCCCGCAAATTCCTGCAGCAGCAGCAGGAGAATAACCGGTTGTTGGAGCAGATTGCAGCTCTCAGCACCTCGTCCCAGAGTAATGTTGTGAAGGCACCTTCCTTGCCCGCTGTAAAGAAGGCGGTAAGAGGTCCCTGAAAAAGATGACACCTCGTGATGATGTGGAGGAATATCTTACTAAGTTTGAGGAACTGGCAGAGAAGGAGAATCTGCCCCTATCTGAGTGGGCCATGATGGTCGCACCCTATCTGATTGGAGTGCCCCAGGTGGCCTATGCTGACCTGAGCGAGCAGGACAGCCAAGACTATGCCAAGCTGAAAGCGGAGATTCGTACCCGGCTGGGTGTTACGGTGACAGCCCGTGCCAGGGGAGTTCATGACTGGAGATACAGTTGGGAGTATGCAGTCAGCAGGCCTGATTATGGAGTTGAAAGGGTGATGGTGAACCGCTACACCCGAGCATGTCCTCCTGAGGTACAGCCGTCTGAGAGGTCGTCACTTCAGAGTTCCCGGACGCTGAACTCTTGCTGTAAGAGCGTTCCAGCTGTTGGGGACATGGGGTATGCTGATAAGCGGGTTCAGGCCCGAGGGGACATGTGGGTGGGAGAGTGTGATGGACAGTGTTGGAGCTGGTGTGAAATTGCAGCCAACTGTCCAATAGAGGGGGAGCCTATGTGCCGTGATGTTGGCAGGTCCTTCTCTCCCTGCGCAGAACCTGTGTGTGTGTCCACCTCAGCCGAAGAGACTGGACCACAGGGGTCCCCGGTGGTTGTAAATGACTGCCCAGCACAGGCCCTCTTGGACTCAGAGAGTCCAGTGACTTCCATAAGTGACAGCCTGATTGATAGGGACTTCATCCCTGATAAGCACCTGAGTGTGGTGTGCATCCATGGAGACACCAAAGTCTACCCAGAGACTGCCGTGGACTTGGTCCCCAAACTCGGGGAGGTTTCATATGAAGTGGGGGTAGTGAAGAACCTGGTGCAACCCGTCATATTGGGTAATGACTTTCCCCAGTCTAAGGATCTCTGGGGGAAAAATGTTTCTGATGGACAGTGTGATGAAGCTCCTATTGAGGGTGCGCAGTCCCGAGGGGCGGAACACAATGCTAGTGGACCATTAAACTTGTGTGATAATGATGATGATGATAATGATGATGTATGAAGTGATGATGATATAGTCTATCGATAATGATATTGATAATAATGATGACTATGATAATGATGAAATTCCTTTGCAGGTGATGTTGGGAGACGAGGATGGTGGTTCTCGGGAACCGAGTGTCCCTTACTTGCCTGTGTCCTGTGACAATTTTGAGAGTGAGCAGTGGCGAGACCCCACTCTTAGGACGGCACAGGAAAATATGATTGGTCTAAATGGGTTTCCCAGGAGCCTGGCTCTGAGGAGAGGTTTCCTCATGCTGCCGTGGACAATAGCCTATTGTATAGGGACACTGAAGTCCAGGGAGAGGTCGTGAGTCAGCTCCTAGTTCCTGAGCTATATAGAAGTATAGTGCTGGGGTTGTCACATAGTCACATACTTGAGGGACCAGATGGTGAAGTTAATGTTGTGGATGACATGTTAACTAAGGTTCCAGATCAGGATATGAATGAAAATGAATTGTATAACCCTGACGGTGAGCCAGATGTGGCTGAGAGAAGAGGGTCAGATAGTGATAGTGAATCATCTAATGACCATAAAGCAACCAGTGCAAATGAGGAAGGCATGGTAGCACAGGAGGTACGTGAATTTCTGAGGAAGAGTCAGCAGAAGTGTTTTGATGTGCCGGGTCGTACTTCTCTGGCCAGGCACTATATCGAAACTGAGCCCGGCCCTAAGGTCAAGATGAAACCGTGCAGGATACCCGAGGCCCGCAGAGAGTATAGGCCTGGGAGGGTACAGGGTAGTGCGGATGCTTCAGATGAAGAGAAAACTGATGTTGGCTATGACAGTGGTGAAGATGAAGCTGATGGGGGCCATGACTGGTCCAGAGTTCACTGTCTCTGTTGGGTTGTTGACTAGCGCTCCGGTCTGGATGACCAGCCCTCCGGTCTGGAGAAGAGGGAGGGGATATGTGAGACAGTGAGTGAATATGTGTTGAATGGGGTGTACATTTCACCTAGGTATAAGGGAAATGTGTGGCTTTGTAAACCTAGTGGTAGAGAAAGGTCACTACACCTCACATTCATTACACACTTGCAGCTCAGGCCTGAAACTACTCAGGTGTTAATTAGGAGACCAGAAGTAGGTGTCTGCAAACACAGTCAGAGAGCTGGCTTAGCCGACACAGGAGGTGTCCCGCACAAGAAGCAGTCTCCAGGAGTGTGAGAGCTGGCTTAGCCCGGACACAGGGAGGTGTCCCGGCACAAGAAGCAGTCTCCAGAGTGTGAGAGCTAGTTTAGTCTGGACACAGGAAGGTGTCCCGGCACAAGAAACGTTTCGGAGTGTTGAGCTGGCTTAGCCCAGACACAGGGAGGTGTCCCGGCACAAGAAGCAGTCTCCAAGAGTGGGAGCTGTCTCAGTCTGGACACAGGAAGGTGTCCCGGCACAAGGAGCGTCTCCAGGAGTTTGAGCTATCTCAGTCTGGGTGCAGGAAGGACCCCGGACACAGGAGTAGTCTCAGTGCGAATCCGTGCGAATAGCGGCTGAAAAGGAGTGGATCTCTCTCAAGTCTGGACGCTGAAGGGGCCTTCAGACACAAGGAGGAGTATCTGTGAAACTCCATACTGGTAACATATATCATATGTGTTGTTTTGGGTCAGGCTGGTAGAGCCGGGACCCGGATAGACAGGGCAATCGATCTATGTGTAATTAGTTGCTAGACAAGCCTAGGTTTTTCTGTTTATGCTTTATTTTTATCTGTTTGATGTGGACTTTAATAAAACTGGTTGCGGCCAGTTTTTTCACCAGAACTGCTGTCTGAATGAACTGTTTTCGTGCCATTCTGTCTACCCAGACAGCGATCCTAGAGCTATATCCCCTGGAAATGTTACAATATATATATATATATGTAATTGTGACATATATATACATATATTATAGTTCCTAGACTTCTACATACTGTAATAGCCGCTAATTCAATTGCCGGCTTTTGTGAAATCACAGAAGCCGACATGAAATGATACATTGTTTCCACACAGTTAACCATGTAATTTCCTGTATTTTGATATATGGTTTGAACTTACAATTACATGAGTGTATTTGTACAAAATTTCAGACATGTAGGGGTTAATTAAAGGTGTAAATTCGTTGAAAAAAAATGCGTGGGCTCCCGTTGTATTTTCTCCACCAGACAGACAAAGCAAGCGAGTGGGGGCAGATAATAATAGCCTAGGGAGGGTACATTTTTTTTGTGCCCCCCCTGAC
>JARQOD010004487.1:0-54553 GCA_033576555.1 Oophaga sylvatica
TAGTTCAGGTTGCTGACTGTAAAGCTGTGTTTCCCAAACTTCAGTCCTCGTGTCCCCCACGGTTCATGTTTTCATGATTGCCTTTTGTGAGACACAATGGAAATACTGAAAACATAACCTCTGGGGGACACGAGGAATGAAGTTTGGGAAACACTGATGTTGTATAGTAACCAATGTGTGCTTTCTCGTTTCAGGGGAGAGAATTGTGAAGCGGTGGCGGTCTGTGAGGGATCGCTTTAAGAAGGAGTTCAATAAGGAGATGCGGGCTCCGAGTGGATCTTCAGGACGCCAGAGCAAGTACAAGTACGCATGAGCCCTGGCGTTCCTGCGGGAAACTATGGTCACCCGAAGGTAAATATTACCATAAAATGTTAACATCTATCCAATGTTTTTTTGCAGCCAGGGCCATTCCACATCTGTATATTAATTGTATGTTTTCTCTTTTTTCCACAGCACGGTGACCAGTACTCGGGCGCCCGCAGAGGGTTCTAGGAAGTTTCGCCCCCAGCAGTTCGCCCCCAGCATTTCGCCCCCAGCATTTCGCCCCCAGCAGTTCGCCCCCAGGTACACGTCGCCCCCGAACATTTCGCCCCCAGCATTTCACCCCAGGATGTTTCATCCCCGCACATTTCGCCCCCGAACATTTCGCCCCCGAACATTTCACCCCCGAACATTTCGCCCCCGGTAGTTCTCCCCCGAACATTTCGCCCCCGAACATTTCGCCCCCGGCAGTTCGCCCCCGAACATTTCGCCCCCGGCAGTTCGCCCCCGAACATTTCGCCCCCGGCAGTTCGCCCCCGAACATTTTGCCCCAAGCATTTCGCCCCCAGGATGTTTCGCCCCCGAACATTTCGCCCCCCGCAGTTCGCCCCGAACATTTCGCCCCCGGCAGTTCGCCCCCAAACATTTTGCCCCCGGCAGTTCGCCCCCGAACATTTCGCCCCCAGCATTTTACCCCCAGGATGTTTTGCCTCTAGCAATTAAAGACCTGCCTGAACTGAACGTTCGCTTATCACTAATAATACACCATATGAGTCTAAAATATACAATTCTGATCAAATGAGTTTTTTTAATTCTAAAACATTGTTTTCTAGATAAGTCATTTTACAAACAGACAGGAAAATAGTAAGATTTCATTGTTTACTAAGGAGGTCATGCCCCCTTGGTAGCAGAAAGGATCCTGGCCCCCTGTGATACATTCAGGGCTGCTTGTTCACAGCCCTCTGCAATGCTCCCCTTCACTCTCTGGTCATGTGCTCTGTCCTGGACAAGAGGAGGGCTCCCCCGCCTGTGTAAAGTTGTTACAGGACGGAACACATAGGGGGGGGCTTTGCAGAAGGCTGTAAACCAGCAGCCCTTTATACATCATAGTGTCATGTATAGTGTACAGTTCCTATAGCGTCTTGTGCTTGGGTGCGAGGAAAACACAGGAGACATAGGTTGAAATGAAATGACTTGTATTACTTCATACAAGCATGCTGAAAAGTTCACACAGTTTGCAGGAACAGCGACAGGAGACACAGCAGGCCAGAGTAACTTCAAGCACTACAATAAATCTCCAAAGCAGGTTCAGGATCTCTTCTCTGTACCGTAATTCCTCTGCAAACATGGATTCACCAAACAGCAGGTTTCCAGAGTCCAAAAGTGTTCCAAGGTTCCTCAGTAGGGAATAGCTGGAGTACAAGTCCAAGGCTTCCAGGAGTCAGGTCACAGACTGACTGAGGCTTGATTCAGGAGCACTGATTGTTCAGCTGAGGCTGCTTAAGAAGCAAGAGGGAAGAATCAGGGCGGGAACATGAAAACTGGAAACTCCATATTAACTGAGGGCAAGAGCTGCAGAAAGACAGAAAGCAAAATGGCCGACGGAAAACTGAGTTTCAAGGAACATGTCAACAGAGACAAAGAACCTTACACATAGGGAATATATTGTTACGGTAGTTGCATGCTCCTGTGCAGCCACGGCCTCTAGAATCCATCCACAAGTACTGCTTCTAAGGAGAAACAACCTCCTTAGCAACCACTGAAATCCTGCAGCACATGGAGCTTTAACTTGGATGAGACTTTTCACACAGAAGTGAAGCTGCTGGAAGGTCTCCTTTGGAAATGAATAAATGAATATCATGGGCAAGGGGTACTATAAAATAACTTTTTTTTTTGTAGAGTTATGCTTTAACTGTATATATCAAAACTGTTGTAACAAGAAACATAAAAAGGTATAGAGGGGAAGGATTAGAGAAAAAGAGAAAAGACAAATTACAGGTTATAATGCTTGAATGATTTTACAGCTAAAAACACTGCTCTCAAAACATACAATATGTGACCATGAACTAAAATTCAAAGCTGTAGGCAATGCCTCTCAGATAATCCATCAAGCTTCTATTATTGAAATCTTGCACGATACGTTTAACCCTTGCTGAAATTGCAGCATACTTTTTGTTTCTTGCAGCGATGGGATTTCCTGCTATTATCTGAATAATTTCAAAACTATGGAGCTCTTGCTGATGTTTCAGACAGTTAATGAACCGGTATATATTTTGGAAAAAAGTACCACATGTTTGTCGAAAGCTACGGTGCCATCCTTCGACATCATTATTTGTTCGCTGTTGATCATTCAATGTTCGTTCATACACATTCCAGAGTTGAACTGGAAACAAAGGTGCTTGACGCCATCTGCAATTCATTCGACCGATATAGCTGTCTTCAAAATAGTTGGCAATAGGTATTGCTTCTTGTGGAAAGTCAGGATCTTCCACCAATTCTTCAAATGATTGCACAACATTCTGTGGTGGTATAAAGGTCAGGGCAGGTATCATGCGTATCCAACGGGCAAATTCATGGTCACCTTTGCATTGCATCTTGAGTCCTTCATTTTGAACTTTACGCCAAACCGACTGTGATAGGTGGAAAAAGCAACCAGTCTTCTCAATGTTGGGGAATTCACTTTCAAATGCCTGTATTGCAGCTAGTTCAAAATCCAACATCATGTTGTCTGGCTGCAGTCCAGGCTGCAAGTTCTTCAGCTCTTGCAGCAACCTCTGGTATGTAGAACGGCTCTTGTCTGTCAGCAAGGTGTACACTAGCGGAACAACAAGGCCGCTATGGACTACATGGATTGTGTAAAGTTGCTTAAACAAGGCTGGTGTAGTGAAAAACATGCCATCAGCAAACCACTCTTTACTTTGTGCCAGTAGATGGAGATTGTCTCTTGTTCCAAATATCAACATACGGCTGTGTCCATTTCCTAATTTAAAATGAAAGTATTAGTAGAGGAAATAACAGAAAAAGTGTAACAAGCATCAGACAGATAATTTTGGGATGAATTAAAAAAAAAAATCCTAATCAGAAGCCTCTGTTCATATCTCACATTAAAAACTCACATTTTGCTCCAGATTTTCTGATTTCATAATAAAAAAAACTGAAGCAAAATCTAGTGTAAAGGGCCAACCAATACTTTTTTACAACATATATTGTCCCATTGGAAAATTATATATTTTTGTTTAAAAAAAAATATTTATTTATTTAACCCCTCTCTGCCATCAGACGTACTATTCCGTCCATGTGACCCTGGACCTAATTCCCATGGACGGAATAGTACGCCGGGTGTCAGCTGATTATCACAGCTGACACCCGTGACTGTGTGTCAGGAGCGGTCACGGACCGCTCCCGGCACATTAACCCTTGGCACACCGCGATCAAACATGATCGCGGTGTACCCGGGGCACAGGGGAGGATCGCGCAGGCAGGGGGCTCCCTGCGCGCTCCCCTGAGACCCTCAGAGCAGCGCGATGTGTCGCGCTGTTCCGAGGGTCCGTCCTCCCTCCAGGTCCCCGGATCCAAGATGGCGCCGGGGTCCTGCAGGGAGGCGGCTTCCTCAGTGCCTGCTGAGAGCAGGCGCTGGGGAAGCCTGCAGCAGTGCCAGAGCGATCGCTGGTGTGACAGAGTGCTGTGCACACTGTCACACCAGCGATCTGCTAAAATACAGTGATGTCCCACCCTGGGACAAAGTAAAAAAGTAAAAAAAGTAAAAATAAAAAGTGTAAAAAAAAATCATAAAAAAAAAAAAAAATATTCCCCAATAAATTCATTTTTTCCTGTAAATAAAAAAAACAAAACAATAAAAGTACACATATTTGGTATCGCCGTGTCCGTAACAACCCCCCCTATAAAACTGTCCCACTAGTTAACCCCTTTAGTGAACCCCTTAAAAAAAAAAAAAAAACGAAGCAAAAAATCAATGCTTTATCATCATACCGCCGAACAAAAAGTGAAATAACACGCGATCAAAAAGACCGATATAAATAAACATGGTACCACTGAAAACGTCAGCTTGTCCCGCAAAAAACGAGCCATCACACAGCATCATGAGCGAAAAAATAAAAAAGTTATAGCTCGCAGAATAAAGCGATGCAAAAATAATGATTTTTTATATAAAATTGTTTTCATTCTATAAAAGCGCCAAAACCTAAAAAAATGATATAAATGAGGTATCGCCATAATCGTACTGACCCAAAGAATAAAACTGCTTTATCAATTTTACCACACGCGGAACGGTATAAACGCCTCCCCCAAAAGAAATTCATGAATTGCTGATTTTTGTTCATTCTAACCACCCAAAAATCGAAATAAAAAGCGATCAAAAAACGTCACGTGCTCAAAAATTGTACAAATAAAAACGTCAACTCGTCCCGCAAAAAATAAGACCTCACATGACTCTGTAGGCCAAAATATGCAAAAATTATAGCTCTCAAAATGTGGTGATGCAAAAAACTATTTTTTGCAATAAAAAGCGTCTTTTAGCGTGACAGCTGCCAATCACAAAAACCCGCTATAAATAGTAAATCAAACCCCCTTCATCACCCCCTTAGTTAGGGAAAAATAATAAAATTAAAAAAATGTATTTATTTCCATTTTCCCGTTAGGGTTAGGGTTGCGGCTAAAGTTAGGGTTAGGGTTGGCGCTAACGTTAGTATTAGGGTTAGGGTTGGCGCTAACGTTAGGATTAGGGTTGGGATTAGGGTTATGGGTGTGTTAGGGTTAGGTTTGTGGTTAGGGTTGGGACTAGGGTTATTGGTGTTTGGGGTTAGGGTTGGAGTTAGAATTGGGGGGTTTCTGCTGTTTAGGCACATCAGGAGCTCTCGAAATGTGACATGGCGTCTGATCTCAATTCCAGCCAATTCTGCGTTGAAAAAGTCAAATGGTGCTCCTTCACTTCTGAGCTCTGCCATGCGCCCAAACAGTAGTTTACCCCACATATGGGGTATCAGCATACTCTGGACCCCAAGAGTTATTGTGCAATTTGGCCTATTTCTCCTGTTACCCTTGGGAAAATAAAAAACTGGGGGCGACAAAATCATTTTTGTAAAAAAAAAAATGATTTTTTTGTTTTTACGGCTGTATGTTATAAAACTTCTGTGAAGTACTTGGGGCTTCATAGCGCTCACCACACTTCTAGATAAGTTCCTTGTGGGGTCTATTTTCCAAAATGGGGTCACTTGTGGGGGGTTTCCACTGTTTAGGCGCATCAGGGGCTCTCCAAATGCGACATGACGCCCCCAGACCATTCCATCAAAGTCTGCAATCCAAAACGTCACTACTTCCCTTCCGAGCCCCGACGTGTGCCCATACAGTAGTTTTCTCCCACATATTGGGTATCAGCGTACTCAGGACAATTTGGACAACAACTTTTGGGGTCCAATTTCTCCTGTTACCCTTGTGAAAATAAAATATTGGGGGCGAAAAAATCATTTTTATAAAAAAAAAAAGGATTTTTATTTTTACGGCTGTACGTTATAAACTTCTGTGAAGCACTTCGGGGTTCAAAGTGCTCACCACACATCTAGATAAGTTCCTTGTGGGGTCTATTTTCCAAAATGGGGTCACTTGTGGGGGGTTTCCACTGTTTAGGCGCATCAGGGGTTCTCCAAATGCGACATGACGCCCCCAGACCATTCCATCAAAGTCTGCAATCCAAAACGTCACTACTTCCCTTCCGAGCCCCGACGTGTGCCCATACAGTAGTTTTCTCCCACATATTGGGTATCAGCGTACTCAGGACAAATTGGACAACAACTTTTGGGGTCCAATTTCTCCTGTTACCCTTGTGAAAATAAAATATTGGGGGCGAAAAAATCATTTTTGTAAAAAAAAAAAGGATTTTTATTTTTATGGCTGTACGTTATAAACTTCTGTGAAGCACTTCGGGTTCAAAGTGCTCACCACACATCTAGATAAGTTCCTTGTGGGGTCTATTTTCCAAAATGGGGTCACTTGTGGGGGGTTTCCACTGTTTAGGCGCATCAGGGGTTCTCCAAATGCGACATGACGCCCCCAGACCATTCCATCAAAGTCTGCAATCCAAAACGTCACTACTTCCCTTCCGAGCCCCGACGTGTGCCCATACAGTAGTTTTCTCCCACATATTGGGTATCAGCGTACTCAGGACAAATTGGACAACAACTTTTGGGGTCCAATTTCTCCTGTTACCCTTGTGAAAATAAAATATTGGGGGCGAAAAATCATTTTTGTAAAGAAAAAAAGGATTTTTTATTTTTACGGCTGTACGTTATAAACTTCTGTGAAGCACTTCGGGGTTCAAAGTGCTCACCACACATCTAGATAAGTTCCTTGTGGGGTCTATTTTCCAAAATGGGGTCACTTGTGGGGGTTTCCACTGTTTAGGCGCATCAGGGGCTCTCCAAATGCGACATGACTCCCCCAGACCATTCCATCAAAGTCTGCAATCCAAAACGTCACTACTTCCCTTCCGAGCCCCGACGTGCGCCCATACAGTAGTTTACTCCCACATATTGGGTATCAGCATACTCAGGACAAATTGGACAACAACTTTTGGGGTCCAATTTCTCCTGTTACCCTTGTGAAAATAAAATATTGGGGGCTAAAAAATCATTTTTGTAAAAAAAAAAAAGAATTTTTTTATTTTACGGCTGTACGTTATAAACTTCTGTGAAGCACTTTGGGGTTCAAAGTGCTCACCAGTCACCACACATCTAGATAAGTTCCTTGAGGGGTCTAGTTTCCAAAATGGTGTCATTTGTGGGGGGTTTCCACTGTTTAGGCAGATCAGGAGCTCTCCAAACACGACATGGCATCCAACCAATTCTGCGTTGAAAAAGTCAAACGGCGCTCCTTCCCTTCCAAACTCTGCCATGCACCCAAACAGTGGGGTATCAGCGCACTCAGGACAAATTGCACAATAACTTTTGGAGTCTTGTTTCCCTTGGGAAAATAAAAATTGGGGTGAAAAGATCAATTTTGTGGAAAAAATATAATTTTTTAATTTTACGGCTCTACGTTATAAACTTGTGTGAAGCACTTGGGGGTTCAAATTGCTCACCAAAGATCTAGATAAGTTCCTTAGGGGGTCTAGTTTCCCAAATGGGGTCACTTGTGGGGGGTTTCCACTGTTTAGGCACATCAGGGGCTCTCCAAATGCAACATGGCGTCCAATCTCAATTCCAGCCAATTTTGGTTGGAAAAAGTCAAATAGTGCTCTTTCCATTCCGAGCTCTGCCATGCGCCCAAACAGTGGTTCCCCCCCACATATGGGGTATCAGCGTACTCAGGACAAATTGGACAACAAATTTTGTGGTCCAATTTCTCCTGTTACCTAAGGGAAAATAAAAAATTAGTGACTAAGAGATAATTTTTGTGGGAAAAAAGTAGGATTTTTTATTTTCATGCCCGGGCATTATAAACTTGTGTGAAGCACTTGGGGGTTCAAAGTGCTCACCAAAGATCTAGATAAGTTCCTTAGGGGGTCTAGCTTCCAAAATTGGGTCACTTGTGGGGGGTTTCCACTGTTTAGGCTCATCTGGGGCACTACAAACGGAACATGACCCCCATCAATGTTTGCATTCCAAACGTTACTGCTTCTTTTCCAAGCCCTGCCGTGCGCCCAAACAGTTTCCCCCCCCCCCACATATTTGGTATCAGCGTACTCAGGACAAATTGGACAACAAGTTTTGGGGTCCAATTTCCTTGGGAAAAATCAAAAATTTGGGACTAAAAAATCATTTTTGTGGAAAATTGTTTTTTTTTTTTTTCACACCCAGGCATTATAAACTTTTGTGAAACACTTTGGGGTTCAAAGTGCTCACAACAGATCTAGATAAGTTCCTTAGGGGGTCTAGTTTCCAAAATGGTGTCACTTGTGGGGGGTTTCCACTGTTTAGGCGTATCAGGGGCTCTCCAAACACAACATGGCGTCCAATCTCAATTCCAGCCAATTTTAGTTTGAAAAAGTCAAACGGCGCTCCTTCCCTTACGAGCTCTGCCGTGTGCCCAAACAGTGGTTTTCCCCCACATATGGGGTATTGGCGTACTCAGGAGAAATTGCACAACAACTTTATCTGTCCATTTTCTCCTTTTACCCTTGTGAAAATAAAAAAAAGTTTGTAAAAGATCATTTTTGTGGCTAAAAAGTTAAATATTAATTTTTTTCCATCCACGTTGCTTCAGCTCCTGTGAAGCACCTGAAGGGTTAATAAACTTCTTGAATGTAGTTTTGAGTACCTTGAGGGGTGCAGTTTTTATAATGGTGTCACTTTTGGGTATTTTCTGCCATATAGACCCGTCAAAGTGACTTCAAATGTGAGGTGGTCCCTAAAAAATGGCTTTGTAAATTTTGTTGTAAAAATGAGAAATCACTGGTCAACTTTTAACCCTTCTAATTTCCTAACAAAGAAAAATTTTGGTTCCAAAATTGTGCTGATGTAAAGTAGACATGTGGGAAATGTTATTTATTAACTATTTTGTGTGACATATTTCTCTGTTTTAAGGGAAAAAAAATTCAAAGTTTGAAAATTGCAAAATTTTTAAAATTTTCGCCATATTTGCGTTTTTTTCAAAAATAAACGCAAGTTATATCGAAGAAATTTTACCACTAACATGAAGTACAATATGTCACGAGAAAACAGTCTCAGAATCGCGAAGATCCGTTGAAGCGTTCCAGAGTTATAACCTCATAAAGAGACAGTGGTCAGAATTGTAAAAATTGGCCCGGTCATTAACGTGCAAACCACCCTTGGGGGTGAAGGGGTTAAAAAATTAATGGAATTGTTTTAATACAATGTTAAATACCATATTTTTCGGACCATAAGACGCACTTTTTTCCTCCAAATTTGGGAGGAAAGTGTAGGTGCGTCTTATGGTCGGAATGTAACGTGGGGAGAGGGGCAGGTTCAGCGGTGGAGTGAGATCGCAGGAGGCAGGAAAATATCCCCTCCGCTGCAGGAATCCAGCGCTGGGGAAACCACTGGTCCTGATACTTAAGTGCAGTGAATATTCATTAGCCGCTTCCCCGTCCACCTATCAGCTGAGCAGTGAGCGGGGAGCAGCAAATGAAAGAGCTACATGGTTCCCCAGCGCCTGATTCCTGCAGCAGCGCGGAGATGTGTGTTGGAAGGAGAAGGAGGCGAAAGGAGCAGAGTGCAGCAGGAGGGATCGCATACCTGACAGCACAGGGGCTGTGCTGATGCGATGCTGAATGCTCCTGTGGAGGACCTGTGATGAGGTCATGAAGAGGGCGGGCTGGAGCATCACATGACCACACAAAGCCCTGCCTCTTCATGATGTCATCACAGGTCCTGCACACACACTCTACAACAGAGAATTAATTAAAAGGTTAGTAATGACAGCACATAAAAAAATCACTCTGCCATCCTGTGGTGGACTATAACTCCCAGCATGCCATAGGATCTGCAGGACATGCTGAGAGTTATAGTTCTCCCATGGGATCTTAAAGCAGCACTCCAGTGTTATTTTTCAGTGCTGGAGTGGTGCTTTAAATATAAGTCCCGTGCTCCCATTCATATACTCACCCTCCAGCATCTTCACATAGTACTTTATAGACACCACACTGGTCCCGCAGCAGCATCTCCTACCCGTAGCTTCCAACATAATAACATACTATTATATATAATAACACCACATATAATAGTATGTTATTTATGTTATTAAATATTTTACCAGATTTTTTGCTTCAAATATATTTTTCCCTATTTTCCACCTCTAAAACCTGGGTGCGTCTTATAGCCCGGTGCGTCTTATAGTCCGAAAAATACGGTAGTTAAGTAGCTTACCAGAGTCATGCAGAAGGAACTGCTGCTGGACACCATCAATACTGATCTCCTGAAACTCCTGGGGATAGCAAGTTGATCAAGGGTTTGAGGTAACCTAGATATTGCCAAGTTGCCTTGCTAATCGTATTGTTCTCTTCAGTGATGCTTTCCTTGGGAGAAGTGCTACAACAAGTGCTCCTGTGTTGTCCTTGCCCTGGTGACTGCCTCATTAACAAGTCGGATTGCTTCAGGTCTTGCAGATTGTGCTGCGTGACTGTGAAGATTGACTACTTTCACAACTTCGCCAGATTCTTCATTGGTCCAAACACGTCCCTTGCAAGTCGACCGTTTTTCACATACCCAGATGGAATGGACATCATAAGTAAATGTGATTCTCATGGACCAACTTCCTCCTTCCACGTTTGGACAGAACTGAATTCATAGTTGTAGAAAGTGAATTGCTGTGGAAGCTGACTGATTTTTTGTGGCAGTACACTTCTCTCTTTGTGGAGATTTCAGACACTGCTATATCCTGATGTACAGATGGAATAAAAGTAGTAATGTAACTTGCAGGACATCTGACCTGCTACTTGTTACATCTGCAACAAAACTTGCAACAAAGCAGGTCAGTGCTGGGTCAGGTAAAAGTTCAAAATTGTTTTGATTTTAGGCCTCTTGCACACTGTAATTTTGAGGCTAAGTGCACACGATCAGGAATAATTGCGTTTTTTTCGCGGTTTTTTCCGCGGTTTTCCGCGGTAAAAACGCGATAAAAACGCAAGCATTAAGCATCCTATACATGTTAATTGATTCCGCATGTTTTGGCCACATGTTGCGTTTTTTTCCGCGAAAAAAACGCTTTGCGGAAAAAATAGCAACATGTTCATTAATTTTGCGGAATGTAAGCGGTTCATGTGCGGTGGTACCCAGGGTCTGGAGGAGAGGAGACTCTCCTCCAGGCCCTGGGTACCATATCCCTGGTAAAACAATAATTAAAATAAAAAATAATGATATTCTCACCTTCCGGCGGCCCCCGCAGCCTTCCCGCGGCCCCCGCAGCCTTCCCGCCTTCAGCGACGCTCCCGGCAACTTCCGGTCCCAAGAGTCCTTTGCGAGAATCACCCAGATGGCATAGCGGTCTCGCGAGATGCTACGTCATCGGTGTGATTTGCCGCAAAGCATCCTTGGGACCGGAGTTGCCGGGAGCGTCGCTGAAGGCTGGAAGGCTGCGGGGGCCGCCGGAAGGTGAGAATATCATTATTTATTATTTTTACATTAGATCTTTTTACTATTGATGCGACATAGGCGGCATCAATAGTAAAAAGTTGGTCACACTTGTCAAACACTATGTTTGACTCGTGTGACCAACCTGTCAATCAGTTTTCCAAGCGATGCTACAGATCGCTAGGAAAACGCTAGCATTCTGCAAGCTAATTACGCTTGCAAAACGCTATTATTCTGGCGGGAATCAGCACACAAAAAACGTGCGTATTTCCTGCGGGAGAAGTGCGGGATTGCCGCGGAAATTTCCGCGGCAATTCCGCAACGTGTGAACTTAGCCTAAAAGTGCTTTCACACTTGTGTTTGAGGCCGCCAGAGGTTGATCCACTCTGGATCTGACATCCAGCTGACCCCGGGGCAATGCTGGCGGAATGCTGGCATTCTGCTTGCATTGCCCATAGAAGTGAACCGCTGGGTTCCGCGATCTGCAGTCGCCCGTTCGCTTTTGTAATACCGCATTCCGCTATCAGTGTCAGAACAAAAAGAAAAGCATTTTCTTCTTTTCATTCCGCTGCAGGTAAGCGGAACGGCGGCATTACAGAAGCGAACGGGCGGCCTGTAGTGCATATGTAGCGGAAGTGTGAAAGCACCCTTATGCTGCCACTGTTTTAGAACTCCAAAGCACGTGTTTACTAGCATTTTTGAGAGCGCTTTTGTGAGCGCTCTCGGTAATGACCCATAAGATACAGGCTATTGATGAACGCTAAGTGCTCAAAAATAGCTCCTGTAATAAAATAAAAAGAGCTGGCCGAAACAACACCTCGCTTTGCCAGCCATTGACTTACATATTCAACAGTGGCAATCTTCTTAGTGATTTTCCAGTGCTTAGCACTTGGGAAAGTGCCTACTGTGAAAGAGGTCGTAGGGCTAAAACACAAGGCCGAAATTCCCTGCCTAATTTGGGGCCGAAACATCTGGGGGCAAAAAGCTGGGGGCGAAACATCCGGGGGTGAAATGTTTGGGGGCGAAACATCCTGGGGGTGAAATGCTGGGGGCGAAATGTTCGGGGGCGAACTGCCGGGGGCGAAATGTTCGGGGGCGAACTGCCGGGGGCGAAACATCCTGGGGCGAAATGTTCGGGGGCGAACTGCCGGGGGCGAAATGTTCGGGGGCGAACTGCCGGGGGCGAAATGTTCGGGGGCGAACTGCCGAGGGGGCGAAATGGTCTGGGGCGAACTGCGGGGGGCGAAATATTCGGGGGCGAAACATCCTGGGGGCGAAATGCTGGGGGCGAAATGTTCGGGGGCGAACTGCTGGGGGCGAAATGTTCGGGGGCGAAATGTTCGGGGGCGAACTGCCGGGGGCGAAATGTTCGGGGGGCGAACTGCCGGGGGCGAAATGTTCGGGGGCGAACTGCCGGGGGCGAAATGTTCGGGGGCGAACTGCCGGGGGCGAAATGTTCGGGGGCGAACTGCCGGGGGCGAAATGTTCGGGGGCGAACTGCCGGGGGCGAAATGTTCGGGGGCGAAACATCATGGGGGCGAAATGCTGGGGGCGAAATGTTCGGGGGCGAAATGTTTGGGGGCGAACTGCCGGGGGCGAAATGTTCGGGGGCGAACTGCCGGGGGCGAAACATCCTGGGGCGAAATGTTCGGGGGCGAAGTGCCAGGGGCGAAATGTTCGGGGCGAACTGCCGGGGGCAAAATGTTCGGGGGGCGAAATGTTCGGGGCGAACTGCCGGGGGCGAAATGTTCGGGGGCGAAATGTTCGGTGGGGCGAACTGCCGGGGGCGAAATGTGCGGGGACGAAACATCCTGGGGGCGAAATGCTGGGGGCGAAATGTTCGGGGGCGACGTGTACCTGGGGGCGAACTGCTGGGGCGAAATGCTGGGGGCGAACTGCTGGGGGCGAACTGCGGGGGCCAAACTTCCAACTCCCCCCGCAGAGTTGGCGCCTTCTAGGGCGATCCCTCAGGAGACCGACACCGAGGGACACTTCGACCGGCCCGGTACATCTGCACCTTCCCACACATTAGATCCCGCAGTCCCCTCCACCAGCGCTGGAGCATCGTGGCCGCCTGCATTACATGCAGCTGCTGGTGAGGATATAGCATTCCCTTTACCCCACCCTTCTGACCCTGCCACCTCTAGTACAGCTGCGGGTACTGGGCGGCAGCGTCAGAGGGGTCAGGAAAGGAACTATGCGCCCGAGTTCTTGCATTTGAATACATCTTTCCAGAATTGTCTTAAAGTATTATATGAACAACTTGCCGCAGGCATTAATCAGATAACTTCCGCAGTTTTGGAGGTAAAAACACTTCTGCAAATCATGCAGTCGGAAGCAAGAGCATCTCCTAATCACAGCTTTTTTAGGTCTGTGGCGGAGCGCATAGATACGCTATCTCTTGACCAGCAGATGTATGTAATGCATACGTGCCACGCTGCTCTAGTGCAGGCTACCACCCTACCTCCTCCATCCACCCCAGTCGTTCCTCCACCTCCCCCCCTCCAGTCGCCGTCCCTCCTCCCCCTCCTATTCAATACCAGCCACCTCACCAGCTCCATCAACCTCCCCAATTACAGCAACCTCCCCAGTCCCACCCACCTCACCAACTGCAGTCACCTCCCCAGTACCAGCAACCTACCCACTACCAGCCACCTACACCGTACCACACTCCTACATCGTACAGATCTCCTTCCCCCTTCCAATTCCCTACCATGTCACCTGCTCCTCCTGCCCAACCCTCCACTCCACCACCCACCTGTTCTGCCTTGTCTTCCCATTCTTTCAGTCTTTCCACCCCTTCGACTCTTCCTGTTCCTTCAACACCACCATCCCGGTCGTCCCTCCACACTCCCACTGTTGAAGTGTCCCGCAGCCCCTTCAGCACTACAGTATTTCCACCCACAGTACACCCAATTGTAATTAGTTCTATTTTTACTTATTCAAAAAAAAAGTTATTGAATAAAAAATTTTTTTTATTAAAACTTGTTACGTTTAGAAAAATTCAACATTTTTCAAAAGTTATATTAAAAACTATTTTTTTTTTAATAAAAGCAAAATTGGTTTACAATTGTTGTCTGTCATTTCTTTATAGAATGTTAAGTAACAAATGTATTAAACCAGGTAAACATATGTGGTTATACAAACACCAACATCTGTTAGGGTAATATGTACAAAATATCTACATAAGTTTGAGGAACATAAATTTTACCTTTTTGCCACAATTATGTGCCGGGTTGTGGAGTATAGAAAGTATCTGACCTTTTCCCAAAACCTGTGTACTTTATGAGGTTATCCCTAGCAGGTACACATTTTTTGAAAATTGGTGAAATAATGTGGTTTCTTTAACTCCTTAACGACCAAGCCATTTTGTAGGTTAAAGACCAGGCCAATTTTTACATTTCTGACCACTGTCTCTTTATGAGGTTATAACTCTGGAACGCTTCAACGGATCTTGGCGATATTGTTTTCTCGAGACATATTGTACTTCATGATAGTGGTAAAATTTCTTCAATATAACTTGCGTTTATTTATGAAACAAACGGAAATATGGCAAAAATTTTGAAAATTTTGCAATTTTCAAACTTTTAATTTTTATGCCATTAAATAAGAGAGATATGTCACAAAAATTAGTTAATAAATAACATTTCCCACATGTCTACTTTACACCAGCACAATTTTGGAACCAAAATTTTTTTTTGTTAGGAAGTTATATGTGTTAAAAGTTGACCAGCAATTTCTCATTTTTCCAACAAAATTTACAAAATCATTTTTTTTAGGGGCCACCTCACATTTGAAGTGAATTTGAGGGGTCAATATGACAGAAAATACCCAAAAGTGACACCATTCTAAAAACTGCACCCCTCAACGTGTTCAAAGCCACATTCAAGAAGTTTATTAACCCTTTAGGTACTTCACAAGAATTGAAGCAATGTGGAAGGAAAAAATTAACATTTAACTTTTTTTCCCAAAATTTTTCTTTCGACACAATTTTTTAAAATTTTGTCAAGGGTATCAGTAGAAAATGAACCACAATATTTGTTGTACAATTTCTCCTGAGTACATCGATACCCCATGTGTGGGGGTAAACCACTATTTGGGCGCATGGCAGAGCTCGGAAGGGAAGCAGCGCCATTTGACTTTTTTGGCTGGAATTGAGATTGGACGCCATGTCGCATTTGGAGAGTCCCTGTGTGCCTAAACAGTGGAAACCCCCCACAAGTGACCCCATTTTGGAAACTAGACCCCCCAAGTAACTTATCTAAATGTGTAGTGAGAGCTTTGAAACCCCAAGGGCTTCACAGAAGGTTATAACGTAGAGCCGTAAAATTAAAAAATCATGTTTTTTCCACAAAAATGATCTTTTCATCCCAATTTTTATTTTCCAAAGGATAAAAGGACCCCAAAAGTTTTTGTGCAATTAGTCCTGAGTACGCTGATACCCCATATGTGAGGGTAAACCACTATTTGGGTGCATGGCAGAGCTCGGAAGGGAAGCAGCGCCATTTGACTTTTTTGGCTGGAATTGAGATTGGACGCCATGTTGTATTTGGAGAGTCCCTGTGTGCCTAAACAGTGGATACCCCCAACAAGTAACCCCATTTTGGAAACTAGACCCCCAAGGAACTTATCTAGATGTGTGGTGAGAGCTTTGAACCCCCAAGGGCTTCACAGAAGGTTATAACGTAGAGCTGTAAAATTAAAAAATCATATCTTTTCCACTAAAATGATCTTTCCACCACCAATTTTTTTTCCCAAAGGGTAAAAGGACCCCAAAAGTTATTGTGCAATTTGTCCTGAGTACGCTGATACCCCATATGTGGGGGTAAACCACTATTTGGGCGCATGGCAGAGCTTGGAAGGGAAGCAGCGCCATTTGACTTTTTTGGCTGGAATTGAGATTGGACGCCATGTCGCATTTGGAGAGTCCCTGTGTGCCTAAACAGTGGAAACCCCCCACAAGTGACCCCATTTTGGAAACTAGACCCCCCAAGGAACTTATCTAGATGTGTGGTGAAAGCTTTGAACCCCAAGGGCTTCACAGAAGGTTATAACGTAGAGCAGTAAAATTGAAAAATCATATCTTTTCCACAAAAATGATCTTTCCAACCCCAATTGTTATTTTCCAAAGGGTAACAGGACCCCAAAAGTTATTGTGAAATTTGTCCTGAGTATGCTGATACCCCATATGTGGGGGTAAACCACTATTTTGACGCATGGCAGAGCTGGAAAGGGAAGGAGCGCCTTTTTCAAATGCAGATTTTGATGGAATGGTCTGTGGGTGTCATGTCACGTTTGGAGAGCCCCTGATGTGCCTAAACAGTAGAAACCCCCCACAAGTGACTCCATTTTGGAAACTAGACCCCCCAAGGAACTTATCTAGATGTGTGGTGAGCACTTTGAACCCCCAAGTGCTTCACAGAAGTTTATAACGTAGAGCCGTGAAAATAAAAATATCATATTTTTTTCCACAAAAATAATCTTTTTGCCCCCAAATTTTTATTTTATAAGGGTAACAGGATAAATAGGACCCCAAAAGCTATTGTGCAATTTGTCCTGAGTACGCTGATATCCCACATGTGGGGGGGAACCACTATTTTGACGCATGGCAGAGCTCGGAAGGGAAGGAGCACCGTTTTTAAATGCAGACTTTGATGGAATGGTCTGCGGGTGTCATGTCGCGCTTGGAGAGCCCCTGATGTGCCTAAACAGTAGAAACCCCCACAAATGACCCCATTTTGCAAACTAGACCCCCCAAGGAACTTATCTAGATGTGTGGTCAGCACTTTGAACCCCCAAGGGCTTCACAGAAGTTTATAATGTAGAGCCGTGAAAATAAAAAAATCATATTTTTTTCCACAAAAATTACCTTTTTGCCCCAAATTTTTATTTTTATAAGGGTAACAGGAGAAATAGGACCCCAAAAGCTATTGTGCATTTTGTCCTGAGTACGCTGATACCCCATATGTGGGGGGGAACCACTGTAATCGCCTTACTGCGATCTTTGGGAGGCACAATGAACAAATCCACAAAAGGTGAAGAATTGGTTTTCTTTTTTACGCCGTTCCTCGTGCGGTATTAGTGATTAGGCGACTTTATTCTTCAGATCGGTGCGATTACAGCGATACCAGATTTACACCCTTTTTTCATGTTTAGCTTCTGTCACACACTAAAAGATGCTTTTTCTTGGAATAATTTTTTGTAAGAAATTTTTGCATCGCCGTATTTTGAGAGCTATAATTTTTCCATATTTCGGCCGACAGAGTCATCTGTGGGCTTATTTTTTGCGGGACGAGCTGACGTTTTTATTGGTACCATATTCAGGCACATAACGTTTTTTGATCGTTTCCTATTCCGATTTTTGTGGAATCAGAATGAACAAAAACCAGCAATTCAGGAATTGTTTTTTTTTTTTTTTTTTTTTTCCTCCGTTCCGTGTGTGGTAAAATTGATAAAGCAGCTTTATTCTTTGGGTCACTACGGTTACGGCGATTCCTCATTTATATATTTTTTTTTATGTTTTGGCGTTTTTTACACAAAAAAAAATTTTATAGAAAAAATAATTATTTTTGCATCAGTTTATTCCGCGAGCTATAACTTTTTTATTTTTATGCTGATGATGTTGTATAGCAGCTTGTTTTTTGCGGGACAAGATGACGTTTTCAGCGGTACCATGATTATTTATATCTGACTTTTTGATCGCATGTTATTGCACTTTTTCCAAGCGGTATAATGATACCGCTTGGAAAAAGTATAATTTACTACTTTTTTGTGTTTTTTTTTACGGCTTTCACTGAAGGGGTTAACTAGGGTTACGCTTTTATAGATGGGATTTTTACGGACGTGGCGATACCTAACATGTGTATGTTTTTTGTTTTTTATTTTTTTTATTACATAAAAATGTGTATTTTTTAGGGGATTTTTTTTAATTATTTTTTTATATTTTTTTTACAATTTTTAAAAAAAAAATGATTTTTTTTAACTTGTCCCTTTATGGGACTTTCACTTTTTTTACTTTTTATTGCAGTTACAATGCATTGCAATGCTCTGGCATTGCAATGCATTGCAACTATAGTGGAAGCTGCTGTGACAATGATCACAGCAGCTTCCCGTAGCTAAATGACCCGGAGGTTGTCATGACAACCCCCGGGTCATCAAGGCAGAGATCGGCCCCTGCAAATACATTGCAGGGTGCTGATCTGAGGCAGAGGGAGCTCCCGACCCTCTGCCACCCCCCTGAGCTCTGCGATCGCGCTCGATCGCAGCAGTCAGGGGGTTAACAGCCAGGGGCGGTGGGGGCTCCGCTCCTGGCTGTCAGTGCAGGAAGCCTGGCCACTGCAGCGCCGGCTCCTGCACTGATCGCGCTGGGGAAGCTGAAATTTCAGCTTCTCCTGCGCGATCGCTGCTGTGTTTGGTCAGTCAGATTGACTGACCAATCACAGCGCTGTGAGTGCGGGGACCGACGGCAAAGGTCCCCGCACCGCTTGCCGTGCCTGTCACTGTCTGTGACAGCTGTCGGCACTGATCTACCACTGCGTGTTTACACGCAGTGGTAGATCAAAGCCATGACGTGCAGAGTCCGTCCTGGTGCCGGAACTGGCACCTTGCCATGACGGACTCTGCACGTCAGTGGACATTAAGGGGTTAAAGAAAAAAAAAGGGACACAACTATGGTCAAAAGGTTACATACAGTACAAAAAAAACAAGAAGGTAGAAAACTTAGTTATTGTGGGTACAGAAACATTTAAAAAAAAACAAAAACACTTGATCGCACTCTGTCATCCTGCCAGTCTACTCTACCTTCTGGTGACACAAAGTATTGGGCAAAATGGTCCCTCATTCTTGAAACCGCCACTGTACTGCGAGTGGTAATGTTGCTGTAGTCGTGCAAAGTTGTTTCTTGATTGTGGTCCTCCATAGAAATCGGTTCCTTGGTGATGACAAAATTATGTAGGACCACGCACGCTTTAACAACATCATCCACAGTCTCTGTCTTCAAGTTTATCGCAGTCAAAAGGACATGCCATTTGGCTGTCATAATCCCAAACGCACACTCCACCATCCGTCTGGCTCTTGTGAGGCGGTAGTTAAAAATTAGCTTTGTATGGGTCAATCCTCTGCTGGCGTACGGCTTCAAGAGGTGTAATGCCTCATCACCTACACACACGAATGGCATCGGTGGGCCTGAGGTTTGAGGCAGTGGCCTAGGGGGTGGAAACTGAAAAGTGTTTCCGTACAGTCTCCGCCCCATAGCAGAAAGTTTAAACACTTGCGAGTCATTGGACGTCCATAAGACCCAATGTCCACAGCAATAAACTTGTACTCCGCATCAGCAATAGCCATCAGGACGACCGAAAAATATTTTTTGTAGTTGTAAGAATTCTGATCCGGTTCCTGAAGGCTTTTGAATGCGGATGTTTTGCCATCAACAGCGCCCAGGCAATAGGGAAACTGGCAGATACAGAGAAACTGGTCTGCTATTTCAAGCCACCGGTCTGTAGTTGGCTCTGGAAGAAATTCTCCAACCAAACAGTCCCACAGAGCACGACAAGTGTACTTGATGATGCCGGATAGCGTTGAAATTCCAAGGCGATACTGGAAATGCAGCGATGACAGCGTTTCTCCAGTTGCCAGAAATCTGAAAACAAAATAGAAAATAAAAATTAGTTCACAAACACAGCATAACATTGCAGAACTCAGCTATAACTATTGGAGATACCAAAAATAATAAAATCAAGAAAATAACAGTTTAGTGTAGTGATATGGTTCCCTTGTTGTCCTGTGATGTTAAAAAAATTATAACATTACAAGTGTGCTCAAGCAAACAGATCTAATACATATAGCTTACCTTATAGTGACCATGAGACGCTCCGCCGGAGAAATCGAGAAGCGACAATAGGTGTCCGATTTTCTGATTTGTTCTCCAACACGCTCCAGCAAGCAGTCAAAATTTTCTTTATTCATCCGAAGATAGGCAAAAAATGTATCCGGATTTTGTCGCAGCTCCATGTTCAGTGTAGAATACACACCACGGGTTAATCTCTGTGCTGTGATGGGGTGGATCCACATACGGCATCGTCTTCGATGGCGCTGACGCATAATGCGCTGCTCTATCTTTCTCTCCTTCTCCATAACTATAATCCTCAAGCAATTCGCCTCCGCAGTAAAATCCACCAGATTCTTGAAGATATTGCCAATAATAACATCCATGTTCGCCAGTCACTTGCTACTTGCTCTTCTGTCCAACCTGCACTTGCTCCTCTACAACCTGTCAAAGATGGGCTGTAGGAACAGTGTATATATAGATTACAGTAGCCAATCATGTTTGGAACCCCAAAAAAGGGCGTTTTTAAAAACCGGATCCGGCGCATTTGGTCAAAACGGATAAAAAAACGGATACACCAGATGAGACGGATCCAGTTTTTGTTCGGAGGCCAGAAACGGATCCGGCGAAAAACCGGATGCATCTCATCCGGTTTTACATACTAGTTGCTGGATGCGGCGATCCAGCAAAACGCCGGGGGCGCCATCAGGCACAAAACGGATGTGTGAAAGAGGCCTAAGTGTTTGCGACGTACGGCGCAACGTAACCTGTCTTCCTCTTCAGATGACCTACTCAGCTGTGTGCCTCTATGTTCATGCCAACTGGGCACACACTCCCTTTTGGGTCTCCACCAGGAGCTGCGCACTCTGCACTTTAATAGTAGATATAAGTTTGGACCTCCTTTTGTCAACTCCTCTTTACACTATGGCCCATTTGGGGGTAGGGGAATCTTAATGATGCAAATTATGACTTAATCATTGGAGTGTCATTCTTATTTACTTGTGCCTCTTATTAAGTGCATAATCAAGGATTCGTGTAATGCTATATTAGGCTATGCTATATTATGATACGCTATATGATATATTATTTAATTTTTGTGGGCCCAATTGGGTGGTGTGTGCACCTTACTTAACAGCATATTTATTAGTCTTGTGATATTTTAATAGTCCACGTTGTTCATCTGTCAATCTCTTTAAAAGCATCAATAAAGTTTGCATGTTTTTCATTTGGACGTGTACATCATTTGTTCCCATGGGAACTGTGGTTGTGATTATCTACTGATGTGTCCTGAATAGTCTAATTATCCATATATAATACATCTATGGTACTTAATAATAGCGAAAAGTTGATTATACATTGTGGTACCGTTGGTGTTTTTTTGCATATCTTGAACACCAAGCCTAACTCCCCTTACACCACGGCCTCGCTTTTTCCAAATCATGTTGCTCAGATAGTGTGGTAGGAGCACAGTATTAGCAACAAAAAAATAGATTTTAAATTCTGCACCACCTCTGCAACAGCTGAATTTCAGCGACAGTAAATTCCAAGTTGAAATATGGCGTGCTCTATCGTGTTAGTCACAGAAAAAAAGAATTGTTTGAGTGTGGATGAGGCCTGTATGACAAAGAAGTTATGCTCCAAACAATTTGAAAGTCAGGTCCCCTACTGTATGACGCTAGGAACAAAAGAATTTTTGTGGCCTCTGGATCAAGCCTCTTTTAAAACAAAATGTCCGCTATTTATATGGAGAGGAACATGTGATTTCAGCAGCCAATAACACAAGCCATTGTGTCAGGGCATTGTGGGTGTTTCCTGCACCCTGATTGGTTAGCCGCAATGTGCACACATAAAGTTAGGAAAAAAAATGACTGTTTACAAGAACGCAGAACCTCTGAGCTTTGCAAACCCTCTCTCCTCATCAAACACATGCCAAACGCTCATGATACATCAGCATTATTGGTGCTAAAGTGCTGAAAATACTTTTGTGGCAACGCAAATATTTTTCCGTACTTTTTCCAAATGTTACCGATTTTTACGATTTTATAAAATTTTGCTCATGTTTCCGCTACCGAATCTGAATGTACCATATTCGTGCCGAATTTATGTTTGGCAATCGTTTTCTGAACAAATTCGATCTTCACTAATTGCTACTCCTGGGAAGACTTTCAGCTCAACCTATTTAAAGAATTCCAGGCAGGAAAGAAAGTCCGACAGCTAGCAAAAAAGTAAGTGCTAGAAGCGGAGAGTGTTTCAGCTTCCCGTCTTCAGAGCCCATACTGACAAAGAATTATGAGGTTCCATGTTGGACATATGAAAGAAGAGCAACTTGCCAAGTACAAATAAAAAAAACAGTATACACCAAAGTGAATTTGTATCTTGTCTGACGGCTTGAAGCTGAGATGTAACCCAATGAGCAGAATGAGTGCGTATTACCGGGCTCAAACAGACATCATCCAAGCAAAAAAACAACAACAAAGGAGGTGAAAAAGAAGCAATTTCGCTACAAGCTTCATAATGACCACATATTTTCAGTCACAGCAGGTTTCTGCTTGTTCCCTGCAGGAACAAGACAAATGAGGGCTGTTTAATATTTTGCTTGAACAGTTTTTCCTTTCAGAAAACTATTTGCAATGCGATAATGAGACGAGCAGATCAGCAAAGAGCAGCATTTTGTAAGGATGACTACCTTTCTAGGACATATCATCTGATACATATTTTGTTTATCCAAAGTGAATTCAGCGGTTAAAATGATTAATTGAGCTTATTTTATGTTAGCTGTACCAGCTTTACTAAAGAGCCAAGTGATCTCTTTTTTTTCTCATTATATATCATGTACACAATTTATATATAATATATATATATGAAATGACCCCGCTAATTATAGAAAGCCATTAATCAGAAATGACGCCACACATGCAAAGCACGGTGAACATACTTTCAATGAAAAATAAACAATTGTTATACTTTACCCTCATATAACCTAGCCATATACTCTAACAGATTTTCAGCCTTCTTGGTACAACAAATAAATATTCAACTACACAGTCTAAAACATACATTTCAACCACTGCTTCAGGGGAACAGTAATCAGTTACAGTGCCTTGCGAAAGTATTCGGCTCCCTGGAACTTTTCAACCTTTTCCCACATATCATGCTTCAAACATAAAGATAACAAATTAAAATTTTTGGTGAAGAATCAACAAGTGGGACACAATTGTGAAGTTGAACGAAATTTATTGGTTATTTTAAATTTTTGTGGAAATCCAAAAACTGAAAAGGGGGCGCACAATATTATTCGGCCCCTTTAACTTAATACTTTGTTGTGCCACCTTTTGCTGCATTTACAGCTGCAAGTCGCTTGGGGTATGTCTCTATCAGTTTTGTACAGTCATGGCCAAAAGTTTTGAGAATGACACAAATATTATATTTTCACATGATCTGCTGCCCTCTGGTTTTTATGTGTGTTTGACAGATGTTTTTATCACAGACAGAAATATAATTGCAAACATATGAGTAACAAAAGCTTATATTGACAGTTAGAATGAGTTAATGCAGCAAGTCAATATTTGCAGTGTTGACCCTTCTTCTTCAGAACCTCTGCAATTCTCCCTGGCATGCTCTCAATCAACTTCTGGACCAAATCCTGACTGATAGCAGTCCATTCTTGCACAATCAATGCTTTCATTTTGTCAGAATTTTTAGGTTTTTGTTTGTCCACCCATCTCTTGATGATTGACCACAAGTTCTCAATGGGATTAAGATCTGGGGAGTTTCCAGGCCATGGACCCAAATTTCTATGTTTTGTTCCCTGAGCCATTTAGTTATCACCTTTGCTTTATGGCAAAGTGCTCCATCATGCTGGAAAAGGCATTGTTGATCGCCAAACTGCTCTTGGAGGGTTGGGAGAAGATGCTCTTGGAGGACATTCTGGTACCATTCTTTATTCATGGCTGTGTTTTTAGGCAAGACTGTGAGAGAGCCCATTCCCTTGGCTGAGAAGCAACCCCACACATGAATGGTTTCAGGATGCTTAACAGTTGGCATGAGACAAGACTGGTGGTAGCGATCACCTTGTCTTCTCCGAATGAGGCGTTTTCCTGATGTCCCAAACAATCGAAAAGGGGATTCATCAGAGAAAATAACTTTACCCCAGTCCTCAGCAGTCCACTGCCTGTACCTTTTGCAGAATATCAGTCTGTCCATGATGTTTTTTCTGGAGAGAAATGGATTCTTTGCTGCCCTCCTTGAGACCAGGCCTTGCTCCAAGAGTCTCCACCTCACAGTGCGTGCAGATGCACTCACACCTGCCTGCTGCCATTCCTGAGCAAGCTCTGCACTGCTGGTAGCCCGATCCCGCGGCTGAAACACTTTTAAGAGACGGTCCTGGCGCTTGCTGGTCTTTCTTGGGCGCCCTGGAGCCTTTTTGGCAACAATGGAACCTCTCTCCTTGAAGTTCTTGATGATGCGATAGATTGTTGACTGAGGTGCAATCTTTCTAGCTGCCATACTCTTCCCTGTTAGGCCATTTTTGTGCATTGCAATGATGACTGCACGTGTTTCTTTAGAGATAACCATGGTTAACAGAAGAGAAACAATGATGCCAAGCACCAGCTTCCTTTTAAAGTGTCCAGTGGTGTCATTCTTACTTAATCATGACAGATTGATCTCCAGCCATGTCCTCATCAACACCCACACCTGTGTTAATGGAGCAATCACTGAAAAGAGGTTAGCTGGTCCTTTTAAGGCAGGGCTGCAATGATGTTGAAATGTGTTTTGGGGGATAAAGTAAATTTTCTAGCCAAATATTGACTTTGCTGTTAATTGCTGTTAAGCTGATCACTCTTTATAACATTCTGGAGTATATGAAAATTACCATTAGAAAAAGTGAAGCAGTAGACTTTGTAAAAATTAATATTTGTGTCATTCTCAAAACTTTTGTCCATGACTGTACATCAAGAGACTGAAATTCTTGCCTATTCTTCCTTGGCAAACAGCTCGAGCTTCGTGAAGCTGGATGGAGATCATTTGTGAACAGCAGTTTTCAGCTCTTTCCACAGATTCTCGATTGGATTCAGGTCTGGACTTTGACTTGGCCATTCTAACACCTGGATATGTTTATTTGAGAACCATTCCATTGTAGATTTTGCTTTATGTTTGGGATCATTGTCTTGTTGGAAGACAAATCTCTGTCCCAGTCTCAGGTCTTTTGCAGACTCCAACAGGTTTTCTTCAAGAATGGTCCTGTATTTGGTTCCATCCATCTTCCCATCAATTTTAACCATCTTCCCTGTCCCTGCTGAAGAAAAGCAGGCAAAAACCATGATGCTGCCACCAACATGTTTGACAGTGGGGATGGTGTGTTCAGGGTGATGAGATGTGTTGCCTTTACGCCAAACATATCGTTTGGCATTGTTTCCAAAAAGTTCGATTTTGGTTTCATCTGACCAGAGCACCTTCTTCCACATGTTTGGTGTGTCTCCCAGGTGGGTTATTGCAAACTTTAAACAACACTTTTTATGGATATCTTTGAGAAATGGCTTTCTTCTTGCCACTCTTCCATAAAGGCCAGATTTGTGCAGTGTACGACTGATTGTTGTCCTATGGACAGACTGTCCAACCTCAGCTGTAGATCTCTGCAGTTCATCCAGAGTGATCATGAGCCTCTTGGTCGCATCTCTGATCAGTCTTCGCCTTGTAAGATGAAAGTTTAGAGGGACGGCTGGGTCTTGGTAGATTTGCAGTGGTATGATACTCTTTCCATTTCAATATGATAGCTTGCACAGTGCTCCTTGGGATGTTTAAAGTTTTGGAAATCATTTTGTATCCAAATCTGGCTTTAAACTTCTCTACAACAGTATCACGGACTTGCCTGTTGTGTTCCTTGGTCTTCATGATGCTCTCTGTGCTTCAAACAGAGCCCTGAGACTATCACAGAGCAGGTGCATTTATACAGAGACTTGATTACACACAGGTGAATTATATTTATCATCATTAGTCATTTAGGACAACATTGGATCATTCAGAGATCCACAGTAAACTTCTGGAGTGAGTTTGCTGCACTGAAAGTAAAGGGGCCAAATAATAGTGCACGCCCCACTTTTCAGTTTTTGTATTTCCACAAAAATTTTAAATAACCAATAAATTTCGTTCAACTTCACAATTGTGTCCCACTTGTTGTTGATTCTTCACCAAAAATTTACATTTGGTATCTTTATGTTTGAAGCTTGATATGTGGGAAAAGGTTGAAAAGTTCCAGGGAGCCAAATACTTTCGCAAGGCACTGTATTTCTGGAAGTCCCATAGACAGTGAATGAAGTGGTAATCTTGAAGGGGGTTTTCCAAGCTTGGGACAAGAGTCTGCAGTCACTTCATACGGTGCTGTCTCAATTTCCCAGTATTGCCTATGCTAGTTGGCGGTCACACGATGATGTGAAAACAATTGCATACTTGGTGGTCATAATCTGACGTCCTGGAAATCCCTTTCTAATTTGGGGTGAGACAGAAGGGGTTTCCAGATCTGCCAGTGCTGGACAAATTCGGAGTGATGAACCAGAGACAACAGCATATCATAACTTCCAGCCGTCCATGGTGCAGTGGGACATCCTCGATTTGAGGGCTCAGTCATACCGTCCCGGCACGTCAGGGATTTGTTTCAACTTAACCAATACTCATCTCCCTCCGACGTCATCATCTCTCCATAGTGCCTCCTCTTCAGGGGTGGGGCCAGCATCTCTCTACACACACATGAATTAAATAAACCATTCCCTTCTCTTGTGATTCACGACCTCCATGTTTGCATTCAGCAGCTTAATCTATGACCCATAGCCCATAATGATAAACATAAGATAATTTGGTAATGTGGAACAGTATTGCAGTCAGTGAATCGAGAAGCAGATTATACTGGTACAGAAAGATACATTTGTGCAAAGCAGGGTATATCTATGTCCTTGTAATCTAGAGGTGAATAGAAAGTAAGATTGTTTTGTTCCTATAAAATTACTAAAAATAATAAAAAACAATTCTAAAAATGTCATTTTTACTGCACTTTTTTAAAGGATATTAAACATTTCAAATCAGCAAAAAAAATGGGCATATTTGGTGTCCCTGTAATTGTAACAACCTGCACAATACAATAATCAGATTATTTACAGTGATTGATAAAGTGACGTAAAAAAATGGCATGACTGATATTTTTTCTCCATTAAACACCTAAAAAAATTAATAAAAGTATAGCATTGAGACCGCATTCACATGAAGCAGTGGTGACATCATACTATGTATAGCGGAGCTGTGGGCCCATCATACTGTGCGTAGAGAATCTGTACATTGGGGTCTCAGGGGACATTAACAAATGATAAGTGGACATTTAAGGCCTCTTTCACACATCAGGTTCTCGTCGTCAGGCGCAATGCGGCGTCTCGCCGGATCGCTGGATCCGGTTTTTGAAATGTAAAACCGGATGCAACGGATCCGGTTTTCGGCCGGATTAGTCGAACAGATCCGGCCGAAAACCGGATCCGTCTCATCCGGTGTATCCGGTTTTTTATCCATTTTTCAACGGATTATGCCGGATCCGGTTTTTAAAACGCCATTTTTGGGGTTCCAAACATGATTGGCAACTGAAAACCTATATATACACTGTTCCTACAGCCCATTTTGTTGTATAGGAGCTAGTGGCGGTTGGAGAGAAGAGCAAGTGGCTGCTGAAGATGGACGTTGTGTTAGGAAACATTCTGAAGAATTTGGTGGATTTCACCGTGGAGGCGAATTGTCTGAAAGCGATTGTTCTGGAGGAGAGAAAGATGCAGCAGCGACGACGACGCTGTTTTTGGATCCACCCCATCACAGCTCAGAGAATGACGTGTGGGGTGTTTTCTACATTCTACATAGAGCTACGAGGAAACCCTCAGAAATTTTTTGCATATCTTCGCATGAAAATGGAGAACTTTGATTTGTTGGTGGAGCATGTTGGAGACCTCATAAGAAGATCGGACACCTATTGCCGCTTCTCCATTTCATTGGCGGAGCGTCTGATGGTGACTCTTTGGTAAGCCATATTTATTGGATCTGCTTGCTTCAGAGCACACTTGTCCTGGAATTTTGTTGCTGGTAGTTTGTATACGGCCATCTGACTGAGCTTTAACAATTGGAGATACTATAAAAATATTTATTTTTATAGTATCTTCAATTGTTATAGCTGATGTCTGGTATGTAATGCTGTGATTTGAAACTCTTTTTTTTGTTTATTCACAGATTCCTGGCAACTGGAGAATCTCTTTCCTCACTCCATTTTCAATACAGACTTGGGATTTCCACCATCTCTGGAATTGTGAAGCACACATGCCGTGCATCTGTGGAACTCTCTAGTTGCGGAATTTCTACCAGAGCCCACAACAGACAGTTGGATTGCATTTGCAGAAACGTTTCTTCAAACATGTCAGTTCCTAATTGCCTGGACACTGTGGACGGGAAACATATCCGGATTGTCAAGCCAACAGGATCTGGATCCGAATATTTTAATTACAAGAAATATTTCTACATTGTCCTCATGGCCATCGCTGACGCAGAATACAAATTTATTGCCGTATATATTGGTGCCTATGGCAGCTCCAATGACTCTGAAGGTTTCAAACTGTCAGCAATGGGTCATCAGCTGTATGGAAACACCTTCCAGTTCCCACCCCCTAGACCACTGCCTCAAACTTCTGGCCCACCAATGCCTTTTGTTTGTGTAGGGGATGAAGCCTTTCAGCTGTTAGAACACCTGCTAAAAGCGTGCTCCAGCAGAGGATTGACACACACAAAAATAATTTTAAATAACGCCTCACAAGAGCCAGAAGAATGGTGGAGTGCGCTTTTGGGATTCTGACAGCCAAATGGCGTGTTCTATTGACCGCTATCAACCTAAAAACTTAAACTGTGGACGAGGTAATCAAAGCTTGTGTGGTTCTACACAATTTTGTCATCAGCAAGGAACAGATTTCCATTGAGGAACACTGTGAAGAAACCACCTTGCATGATTACCAGAACGTTACCAATAGAAGTTCTGTGACTGTTTCCCGAATGAGGGACAAATTTGCCCAATACTTTATGTCCCCTGAAGGAAGAGTAGACTGACAGAGTTTAACCCCTTCATGACCCAGCCTATTTTGACCTAAATGACCTGGCCATTTTTTGCAATTCTGACCAGTGTCCCTTTATGAGGTAATAACTCAGGAACGCTTCAATGGATCCTAGCGATTCTGAGATTGTTTTTTCATGACATATTGGGCTTCATGTTAGTGGTAAATTAAGGTCGATAATTTTTGCGTTTATTTGTGAAAAAAATGGAATTTGGCCAAAATTTTGAAAATTTCGCAATTTTCAAATTTTGAATTTTTATTCTGTTAAACCAGAGAGTTAGTGACACAAAATAGTTAATAAATAACATTTCCCACATGTCTACTTTACATCAACATTTTGGGAACAACATTTTTTTTTGTTAGGAAGTTATAAGGGTTAAAAGTTGACCAGCGATTTCTCATTTTTACAGCAAAATTTACAAAACCATTTTTTTTAGGGACCACCTCACATTTGAAGTCACTTTGAGGGGTCTATATGGCAGAAAATACCCAAAAGTGACACCATTATAAAAACTGCACCCCTCAAGCTACTCAAAACTACATTCAAGAAGATTATTAACCCTTCAGGTGCTTCACAGGAACTAAAGCAACGTGGAAGGAAAAAATGGACATTTTAATTTTTCCAACAAAATTTTTCTTTTAGCATCAATTTTTTCATTTTTGCATGGGCATCAGGATAAAATGGACCCTAAAATTTGTTGGGCAATTTCTCCTGAGTAACAGATACCTCATATGTGGTCATAAACCACTGTTTGGGCGCACGGCAGGGCTCAGAAGGGAAGGAGCGCCATTTGACTTTTTGAATGGAAAATATGCTGGAATATTTAGCGGTTGCCATGTCGCATTTGGAGAGTCCCTGTGTGCCTAAACATTGGAGCTCCCCCACAAGTGACCCCATTTTGGAAACTAGACGCCCTAAGGAACTTATCTAGATGCAGAGTGAGCACTTTGAACCCCCAGGTGCTTCACAAATTGATCCGTAAAAAAAAAAAGTACTTTTTTTGTCACAAAAATTTTCTTTTAGCCTCAGTTTTTTCATTTTCACATGGGCAACAGGATAAAATGGATCCTAAAATTTGTTGGGCAATTTCTCCTGAGTACACCGATACCTCATATGTGGTCATAAACCACTGTTTGGGCGCACGGCAGGGCTCAGAAGGGAAGGAGCGCCATTTGACTTTTTGAATGGAAAATATGCTGGAATATTTAGCGGTTGCCATGTCGCATTTGGAGAGTCCCTGTGTGCCTAAACATTGGAGCTCCCCCACAAGTGACCCCATTTTGGAAACTAGACCCCCCAAGGAACTTATCTAGATGCAGAGTGAGCACTTTGAACCCCAGGTGCTTCACAAATTGATCCGTAAAAAAAAGAAAGTACTTTTTTTTTCACAAAAATTTTCTTTTAGCCTCAGTTTTTTCATTTTCACATGGGCAACAGTATAAATTGGATCCTAAAATTTGTTGGGCAATTTCTTTCCCGAGTACACCGATACCTCATATGTGGTCATAAACCACTGTTTGGGCGCACGGCAGGGCTCAGAAGGGAAGGAGCGCCATTTGACTTTTTGAATGGAAAATATGCTGGAATATTTAGCGGATGCCATGTCGCATTTGGAGAGTCCCTGTGTGCCTAAACATTGGAGCTCCCCACAAGTGACCCCATTTTGGAAACTAGACCCCCCAAGGAACTTATCTAGATGCAGAGTGAGCACTTTGAACCCCAGTGCTTCACAAATTGATCCGTTAAAAAAAGAAAGTACTTTTTTTTTCACAAAAATTTTCTTTTAGCCTCAGTTTTTTCATTTTCACATGGGCAACAGTATAAATTGGATCCTAAATTTGTTGGGCAATTTCTCCTGAGTACACAGATACCTCATATGTGGTCATAAACCACTGTTTGGGCGCACGGCAGGGCTCAGAAGGGAAGGAGCGCCATTTGACTTTTTGAATGGAAAATTAGCTAGTCGTTAGCGGCACCATGTCATGTTGGAGAGCCCCTGTATGCCTAAACATTGGAGCTCCCCCACAAAATGACCCCATTTTGGAAACTAGACCCCCTAAGGAAACTTATCAGATGCACAGTGAGCACTTTGAACCCCCAGGTGCTTCACAAATTTGATAACGCAGAGCCGTGAAAATAAAAAATCATTTTTTTTCTCAAAAAATTTTTTTAGCCCATATTTTTTATTTTCACAATGGTTACAGGAGAAATTGGACCCAAAAGTTGTTGTCTAATTTGTCCTAAGTACGCTAGTACCTCAATGTGGGGAGAACCACTGTTTGGGCACACGGTCAGGGCTTGAAGGAGAAAGAGCGCATTTGAATTGCCGACTTGATGGAATGTCTGCGGGCGGGCAGAGCCCCGAGTGCCTAAACAGTAGAAACCCCCCACAAGTGACCACATTTGTAAACTAGACCCCAAGGAACTTAACTAGATGTGTGGTGAGCACTTGAACCCCCAGGGGCTTCACAGAAGTTTGTAATGCAGAGCCGTGAAAATAAAAAATCATTTTTTTTCCTCAAAAACTGATTTTTTTAGCCCCAATTTTTTATTTTCACAAGGGTAACAGGAGAAATTGGACCCAAAAGTTGTTGTACATTTGTCCTGAGTACGCTGTACCCATATGTGGGGGGAACCACTGTTTGGGCCATGGAGGCACAGAGGATAGTGAGCGCATTTTGGAATGCGACTTGATGGAATGTTCTGTGGGCGTCATGTTGCCTTTGCAGAGCCCCTGATGTGCCTAAACAGTAGAAACCCCCACAAGTGACCCCATTTTGGAAACTAGACCCCCAAGGAGCTTATCTAGATGTGTAGTGAGCACTTTGAACCCCCAAGGCTTTCACAGAAGTTTATAACGCCGGCCATGAAAATAAAAAAATCATATTTTTTCCACAAACATGATTTTTAGTCCCCAATTTTTTATTTTCCAAGGGTAACAGGAGAAATTAGACCTCAAAAGTTGTTGTCCAATTTGTCCTGAGTACGCTGGATATCCCATATGTGGGAGAAAACTACTGTATGGGCACACTTCGGGGCTCGGAAGGGAAGTAGTGACGTTTTGAATTGCCGACTTGATGGAATGGTCTGCGGGCGTCATGTTACGTTTGCAGAGTCCCTGATGTGCCTAAACAGTAGTAAACTCCCCACAAGTGACCCCATTTTGGAAACTAGACCCCGCAAGGAACTTATCTAGATGTGTGGTGAGCACTTTGAACCCCAAGTTCTTCACAGAAGTTTATAACGCAGAGCCGTGAAAATAAAAAATCATTTTTTTTCCACAAAAATAACTTTTTTAGTCCCCAATTTTTTTTCCCAACAGTAACAGGAGAAATTAGACCCCCAAAGTTGTTGTGCAATTTTTCCCGAGTACGCTGATACCCCATATGTGGGGGTAAACCACTGTTTGGGCACACGTCGGGGCTTGGAATAAAGGGAGCACTGTTTGACTTTTTGAACGCAAAATTTGCAGGAATCAATGGTGGCGACATGTCGCGTATGGAGATCCCCTGATGTACCTAAATAGTGGAAACCCCTCAATTCTAACTCCAACCCTAACCCCAACACACCCCTAACCCCAACCCTAACCCCTACACACCCTTAACCCTAATACAAACCCTAACCATAACCCTAACCCCAACACACCCCTAACCCTAATCCCAACTCTAACCATAAACCTAACCACAAGCCTAACCCTAATCCCAACCCTAACCCCAAAACACCCCTAACGCTTATCCCAACCCTAACCCTAATCCCAACCTTAACCCTAATTCCAACCCTAACCCTAATTCCAACCCTAACCCTAGTTCTAACCCTTACCCTAGTTCTAACCCTTACCCTAGTTCTAACCTAACCCTAGTTCTAACCCTAAGGCTGGGTTCATATTGCGTTTTACCAGCCCGTTCAACACGTAGCGTTGACGGGCTGGTAACGGTATAGCATAACGCGATCGCGTTATGCTATACCCGCTAGTGCAGAGGAATCAGCGATGATTCATCTGTGCTAGTGGTGATGGAGCCCAGACGCTGCAGCCTGCGTCCAAGGCTCCGTCACTGAATGACGACACGTCGCGAACGCATGCCGCTTCATGGCATGCGTTGCGATGCGCACACAAATGGGGTGAATGGCAGCGTTAACGGACTGCGTTACACCGCGTTATACCGCGGTGAAACGCAGTCCATCTAACGGACTGCCATAATGCAATATGAACCCAGCCTGACCCTAAGGCCCCGTGCACACGTTGTGGATTCACTTGCGGATTTTTCTAAAATCCGCAGGTAAAACGACCTGCCTTTTACCTGCGTATTTAGCGCAGATTTGCTGCGGTTTTTCTCTGCGGTTTTACGCCTATAATGGAATAGGTGTAAAATCGCTGCGGAATCCGCACAAAGAATTGACATGCTGCGGATTTAAAACCGCAGCAAATCCGCGCTGAAAAATCTGCAGCATGTGCACAGCGGTTTTTTTTACCATTTATTTGCATTGTACTGTACATGGTTTTGGATCTGCTGTGGATCCGCAGCGTCAAATCCGCTGCGGATCCGCAGCAAAATCCGCTGCTGATCCGCAGCAAAATCCGCTGCGGATTAGCAGCGAAATCCGCTGCGGATCAGCAGCGAAATCAGCTGCGGATCAGCAGCGAAATCAGCTGCGGATCAGCAGCGAAATCCGCTGCTGATCCGCAGCTGATTTCGCTGCTGATCCGCAGCTGATTTCGCTGCTGATTCGCAGCGAAATCAGCAGCGGATCAGCAGCGAAATCAGCTGAGGATCAGCAGCGAAATCAGCTGCGGATCAGCAGCGAAATCGCTGCGGATCAGCAGCGAAATCCGCTGCGGATCAGCAGCGAAATCAGCTGCGGATCAGCAGAGAAATCAGCTGCGGATCAGCAGAGAAATCAGCTGCGGATCAGCAGCGAAATCAGCTGCGGATTAGCAGCGAAATCCGCTGCGGATCAGCAGCGAAATCAGCTGCGGATCAGCAGCGAAATCAGCTGCGGATCAGCAGCGAAATCCGCTGCTGATCCGCAGCGGATTTCGCTGCTGATCCGCAGCTGATTTCGCTGCTGATTCGCAGCGAAATCAGCAGCGGATCAGCAGCGAAATCAGCTGAGGATCAGCAGCGAAATCAGCTGCGGATCAGCAGCGAAATCCGCTGCGGATCAGCAGCGAAATCCGCTGCGGATCAGCAGCGAAATCAGCTGCGGATCAGCAGAGAAATCAGCTGCGGGTCAGCAGAGAAATCAGCTGCGGATCCGCAGCAAAATCTGCAACGTGTGCACAGGGCCTAATAGGAAAAAAAAAAATTCTTTATTATTTGTCCCTACCTATGACAGGGGGGGTTCACTTACTTTTTTTTATTTTGATCACTGTGACAGTTTATCACAGTGATCAAAATAAATTTTTTGACTATGCAGGGCGCACTGCGCATGCGCCGGCCGGCGGGCGCACTGCGCATGCGCCCGCCGTTTTCCAAGATGGCGGCGCCCATGAAGAATCCCGGGCAGCCGCCGGGAAGGATCCAGGGACATCGGTGGACCGGGAGAGGTGAGTATGGGGGTCGGAAGTGAGGGGGGGGGATCGGAAGGTGGGGGCAGCGGAGGCCAGGACGAGGGGAGCTTTTAGTGACGGCGGTGACCGACCGCTGCCATCTTTCGGTGGCGGCGGCCGATCGCCGCCGTGAATCCGTGTGGGGGGGTCAGGGCTCGGTGTCCAGCCATGGCAGATGCTATTGCAGCATCGGCCATGGCTGGATTGTAATATTTCACCAATCATATTGGTGAAATATTACAGATTGCTCTGATTGGCTGTTTCACTTTTAACAGCCAATCAGAGCGATCGTGGCCATGGGGGGGTTAAGCCAACCCCCTGTGGTGAAGCACAAAGGGTCCTGTGCCGGCGGGTCGGGTGACCTTTCAGTGACCCCGGTCACCCGACCCGCAGGGACGCGATCCTTTCATGACGCCACATAGGCGTCATGGGTCGGATTGGCACTGATTTTCATGACGCCTACGTGGCGTCATGGGTCGGGAAGGGGTTAATAAACTGCTCTGTGAGCTTTGTACCTTGTGTACCCACAGTATACCTTTTCCAACCAAAGTTGTCTACCTTGTTGTGTATTATGTACAGTATGTTACCTTTTGTCCAAAGTTGTGTCCCTGGTTGTGTATTAGCAAAGTATTTCACCTTTTAACTAAAGTTCTGTACATTGGTAGGTAATCCCCAACACGGTACAGAACTTTGTTTAAAAGGTGAAATACTTTGCTAATACACAACCAGGGACACAACTTTGGACAAAAGGTAAAATTATTTTACCTTTTACCCAAAGTTATGTGCCTGCTTTTGTATAACCAATAAATGTTACCTTTATTTAACCTTAGAAATAAATGACAGACAACCATTTTAATAAACCAAATTAACATTTATTTTTAGAAAAATTTTAAATTGTTTTTTAAATGTCAACAATATTAAACTTTTTTTTTCAATGTGAAAAATCTTTATTTTTTTCAATGTGAAATATTTTTTTTTTGTTTAATAAATTTTTTTTATTACAAACATAAAATCACAGATTTGTGTAGTGTGGGGTGGAGATACTACTGGAGGGGCTGTGAGACCCTTCGACAGTGGAAGTGTGGAGAGCGGACTGGGATGGTGTTGGGGAAGGATCAGGTAAAAGAGGTGAAGGGGGAAAGAAATGGAACGGGTGGAGAGGTGGGAGGCAGAACAGGTAGGTGGTGGAGAGGAGGATTGGGCAGGTAGTAGAGGAGCAGATGTGGTTGGGAACTGGTATTGGGCAGTGTTATGTCTTGGTAGCTGAGGAGAGCAGGCAAAAACAGCAATACACCAGAGAGGTTGGAATCTATTGGATTGCAGTACCCTGACTAACCATCACAACTAAAGGCAGCCGTGGAGCGTTCCTACGTTGGTCCTAGACGCCTCGTCACAGCCTGAGAGATTAACTACACCTAAAGATAGAAAGAGGAAAGCTATCTGCCCCGTAGCAGATCCCAAAGAACATAGGAAGCCCCCAAACATGTAATGGCAGTTAGACAAGAGGAAATACAGACACAGACAGAAAATAGTATGAGCAAACGCTGGGGCCCAATCTGCCTAGACAGAAAAGGATAGAAAGGATACTCACTGCAATCCAAAAAACCCTAAAAAAATGCCAACGCTACTGATTGCAAAAACACCTGAGATCACACGACCTCTACCACCTAAATCAGTTCTCTGGTGTAACAAAACTAAGCCGCAGCCACTGAAAAAACTGGAAAAGGCAAATGAACAAATAACAGTGGCTCCAGCGGAACTGAGAGGAGCCCAAGCCCCCCCGGGGGGGGGGAACCTGGCTAACCTCACAGAAATGCAGAGAAAAAATATGCAAATGGTAAGCACAAAAACAAAAACAGAAAATATCTTATCTGAAAGCAGAAGAAGAGGCAAGACTCAGCAAGCTTCCAAGTGAACCAGGAACCACAATTGAGATAAGAACAATTGATCACCGGCAACCATGATGGGAGGGAACCTCCCTTATATCAAGCCACTCTGTGACTCCTGATTGCCAATCCTCATTGAATGGTTCAGTACTGTTTGTAACCACCAGAGGGAGCTTCTGCTCAGAATTCATTTCCAAAACATTCACAACAGTACCCCCCTTGAGGAGGGGTCACCGAACCCTCATTTGTGCAACCAGGTCGGTCAGGATGAGCTCGGTGATAGGCACGGATCAGTCTCCTAGCATGGATGTCCGAAGCAAACACCCAAGAATTGTCCTCCTGACCATACCCTCTCCACTTAACCAAATACTGGAGTTTCCGTCTAGAAAAACGAGAATCCAATATTTTCTCAACCACATACTCCAGATTGCCCTCAACCAAAACAGGGTCAGAAGGCGCAGCCATAGGAACCACTGGCTCGACAAACCTCTTCAATAAGGACTTGTGGAACACGTTATGGATCTTAAATGTCCCTGGAAGAAGTAAACGAAAGGAAACATGATTAAGAATCTCCATGATCTTATAAGGTCCAATGAACCTAGGCTTAAAATTAGGAGATGCAACTCTCATAGAGATATTTCTTGAGGACAACCAGACCAAGTACCCCACTTTAAACCGAGGACCATCAGTCCTATGCCATTTGGCAAACCGCTGGGCCTTCTCCTGAGAGAGGGACAACCTCTCCACTACTTGGTCCCAAATCTTCTGCATACGCTCTACAACAGAGTCAACACCCGGACAGACAGAAGCCTTCGTCTGTCCCGAAGAAAATCGAGGGTGAAACCCAAAATTGCAGAAAAATGGAGACATCAAAGTGGCAGAGCTAGCCCTATTATTAAGAGCAAAATCAGCTAAAGGCAAAAAAGTGACCCAGTCATCTTGATCAGCAGACACAAAGCATCTCAGATAAGTCTCCAATGTCTGATTTGTTCTCTCAATTTGTCCATTGGTCTGAGGATGAAAAGCAGAGGAGAAAGACAATTAAGCACCAAGTTAAGAACAAAAAGTCCTCCAAAATCTGGAAACAAACTGGACTCCTCTGTCAGACACAATGTTCTCAGGAATGCCATGTAACCGAACCACGTGCTGAAGGAACAAAGGCACCAATTCGGAGGAGGAAGGCAACTTAGGTAATGGCACAAGATGTATCATCTTGGAAAACCTATCACAAATCACCCAGATAACATTCATTCTCTGAGAAACAGGGAGGTCGGAAATAAAATCCATAGAGATATGGGTCCATGGTCTCTTGGGCACAGGCAATGGCATTAACAAACCACTAGAGCGAGAGCAAGGCTTGAAGCGAGAGCAAGTCCCACAGGACTGCATAAACTCCCTGATGTCACGAGACAAAGTAGGCCACCAAAAGGACCGACTCACCAAGTCTCTGGTACCAAAAATTCCGGGATGACAGGCCAACGCGAAACAATGAATCTCAGACATCACACTCTTTTTCCACCGGTCTTGGACAAACAATTTCCCAATAGGGCAGCGTTCGGGTTTATCCTCCTGACACCCTTCCAGAGCCAGTCTCAAATTTGGCGAGATGGCGGAAAGAACTACACCCTCTTTCAAAATAACAGCAGGATCAGATAACTCAGGAGAGTCCGCAAGGAAACTCCTCGAGAGGGCATCCGCCTTAACATTCTTAGTGCCAGGAAGATAGGAAACCACAAAATTAAAACGTGTGAAAAACAAGGCCCACCTGGCCTGTCTAGGATTAAGTCGCTTGGCTGATTCCAGATAAACCAGATTCTTATGGTCCGTGAGGACCACCACCTGATGTTTGGCTCCCTCCAGCCAATGTCTCCACTCTTCAAAAGCCCACTTCATGGCCAATAACTCCCGATTACCCACGTCATAATTACGTTTAGTTGGAGAAAATTTTCGAGAGAAAAAGGCACAAGGGTTACTTTTAGAGGTCTCAGGATCTCTTTGGGACAAAACGGTACCTGCCCCAATTTCAGAGGCATCAATCTCCACCTGAAATGGCAGAGAAACATCAGGATGCCGTTGAAAAGGAGCAGAAGTGAATCTCTGCTTAAGTTCCTGAAACTCAGAGACTGCCTTAGGAGGCCAATTCACCACATCAGAACCCTTTTTGGTCAAATAAGTCAATGGTTTAACAATAACAGAGAAATTACCAATAAATTTACGATAAAAATTGGCAAAACCCAAGAATCTCTGAAGAGCCTTTAATGAAGTAGGTTGGACCAATCACAGATGGCCTGAACCTTGACCGGATCCATTTCAATAACAGATGGAGACAAAATGAATCCCAGAAATGAGATCCTCTGTACGCCAAAAAGACTCTTTGATCCCTTCACATACAGAGCATTCTCTCTCAAAATCTGGAACACAGTCCGAACATGTTTCACATGAGAGTCCCAGTTATTGGAAAAAATCAAGATATCATCCAAATAAACAATCAGAAATTTATCCACAAAATCCCTGAAAATGTCATTCATGAAGGACTGGAAGACGGAAGGAGCATTATTGAGCCCAAAGGGCATCACTAGGTACTCAAAATGCCCCTCTGGGGTATTAAACTCCGTCTTCCATTCATCCCCGTGCTTAATGCGAATAAGGTTAAACGCCCCCCTGAGGTCAAGCTTCGTAAACCAAGTAGCACTTTTCACCCTGGAAAACAGGTCAGAAATCAAGGGTAACGGATATTGATATTTCACAGTGATCTTGTTCAAGAGACGATAATCAATACACGGCCTTAATGAACCATCCTTTTTGGCCACAAAGAGAAAACCGGCACCCAAGTGTGAAGAGGATGGTCTGATATGACCCTTCTCCAATGATTCCTTGATATAAGACCGCATAGCGTCATGTTCAGGTACAGACAAGTTAAAAAGGCGACCTTTAGGGAATTTACTACCAGGCACTAATTCAATAGCGCAGTCATAGCTCCTATGGGGGGAAAGGATGCAGATTTACTTTCACTAAACACATAAGAAAAATCAGTCAAAAAGTCAGGAACTTCCTGAGACTGGGGAGAGGCAGAAAAAACAGGAGTGTTGGCATTAACACATTGGCAGCCCCAACTGGTCACAGACACAGATCTCCAATCCAAAACAGGATTATGAGACTGTAACCAAGGGAAACCTAGTAAAATAATGTCATGCAGATTATACAGTACCAAAAATTTGCAACTCTCCTGATGATCAGGTTCAACCCTCATTATCACCTGAGTAGAAAACTGGGGTTTATTCTCAGCCAAAGGGGTAGAATCAATCCCCTGTAGGGGAATAGACTTCCGTAGGGGTATCAAGGGAAACCCACAACGTTTGGCAAAATCAAAATCCATCAGGTTAATAGCTGCTCCCGAATCAACAAAAGCCTGAGCAGAAAATGTGGACAGGGAGCAAATCAGGGTAACAGTCAACAGAAATTTAGTCTGAACACTACCCAAGACAACTGAGCGTGCAAAACGTCTTCCCCGCTTAGGGCAGACAGAAAAAACATGAGAGGCGTCACCACAATAGAAACATAACCCGTTGCGTTTTCGAAACTCATGATGCTGTGCCCCAGAAGCCACTCTATCACACTGCATGGGTTCAGAAGCTGGCTCACAAGGCAACACTATTCCACGCATACCTCTACGCTCACGCAAACGTCTGTCAATTTGAATCGCTAATGACATAGAATCCCTGAGACCAGAGGGAGCAGGGAAACCCACCATAACATCTTTTACATTCTCTGACAGCCCTTCCGAAAAAAGGCTGCCAAAGCATCATCATTCCATTTGGTTAGGACTGCCCATTTTCGGAATTTCTGACAGTATAACTCAGCGTCCTCAAGCCCCTGATTTAATGCCAACAAGGTTTTTTCAGCTTGATCAGTGACATTAGACTCATCGTACAATAACCCCAGAGCCAGAAAAAATGCATCAACATCACTCAAAACAGGGTCCCCAGGTGTCAGGGAAAAAGCCCAATCCTGAGGATCGCCGTGCAGGAGAGAGATGACAATTTGAACCTGCTGTGCTGCGTTCCCTGAGGACTTAGGTTTTAAGGCAAAAATCAACTTACAGTTATTTTTGAAATTCAGAAATTTGGCCCGATCTCCCAAAAACAAATCTGGCATGGGAATCCTAGGTTCCACAAACGGCAACCCAGCAAGATAGACAGCAATACTCCGATCCTCAGTGGCAAGCTAATCCACACGGCCAGACAGCTGTGCAAGCTCCATTGAGAGAAAAAAAGTAATCCTCCTCAGCACCCAGAGAAAAAGAGGGAAAAAATGCAAGAAACAGAAAAAAAAAAAATCTCTGACAACTCTGACAACTTTTTTCTTTCCACACTATTTTCCCTTCTGTGAGTACCATACAATTTTCAGTTTGGCCGGTGATACTGTTATGTTTTGGCTGAGGAGAGCAGGCAAAAACGGCAATACACCAGAGAGGTTGGAATCTATTGGATTGCAGTACCCTGACTAACCACCACAACTAAAGGCAGCCGTGGAGCGTTCCTACGTTGGTCCTAGACGCCTCGTCACAGCCTGAGAGATTAACTACACCTAAAGATGGAAAGAGGAAAGCTATCTGCCCCGGAGCAGATCCCCAAAGAACATAGGAAGCCCCCAAACATGTAATGGTGGTTAGACAAGAGGAAATACAGACACAGACAGAAAATAGTATGAGCAAACGCTGGGGCCCAATCTGCCTAGACAGAAAAGGATAGAAAGGATACTCACTGCAATCGAAAAGAAACCCTAAAAAAATGCCAACGCTACTGATTGCAAAAACACCTGAGATCACACGACCTCTACCACCTAAATCAGTTCTCTGGTGTAACAAAACTAAGCCGCAGCCACTGAAAAAACTGGAAAAGGCAAATGAACAAATAACAGTGGCTCCAGCGGAACTGAGAGGAGCCCAAGCCCCCCGGGGGGGAACCTGGCTAACCTCACAGAAATGCAGAGAAATATGCAAATGGTAAGCACAAAAACAAAAACAGAAAATATCTTATCTGAAAGCAGAAGAAGAGGCAAGACTCAGCAAGCTTCCAAGTGAACCAGGAACCACAGTTGAGACAAGAACAATTGATCACCGGCAACCATGATGTGAGGGAACCTCCCCTATATCAAGCCACTCTGTGACTCCTGATTGCCAATCCTCATTGAATGGTTCAGTACTGTTTGTAACCACCAGAGGGAGCTTATGCTCAGAATTCATTTCCAAAACATTCACAACAGGGCAGGTTGTTGGTATGGGGCAGGTTGTTGGAAGTGGGGAGGTTGCTGGAAGTCGGGAGGTTGCTAGAAGTGGGGAGGTTGTTGGTACTGGGGATGTTGTTGGTACTGGGGAGGTTGTTGGTATTGAATGGGAGGGGGAGGAGGGACGGTGACTGGAGGGGGGGCAGGTGTTGGAGGAACGACTGGGGTGGGTGTAGGTTGGGAGGTAACCTGCGCTAGAGCACCGTGGCAAGTATGCATTACATGCATCTGCTGGCTAGAAGATAGCGTATCCATGCGCTTGGCTACAGACCTGAAAAAAACTGTGGTTTGGCGAACTTCTTGCTTCTGAATGCATCATTTGCAGAAGTGTCTTAACCTCCAGAATGCTGAAACTGAGCTGATTAAAGCCTGCAGCCATTTGCTCTGACAATACTTTAAGACAGTTCTGAAATGATGCATTAAGATGCAAGAATTCGGGCGCAGAGTTCCTTTCCTGACCCCTCTACCGCAGCCGCCCAGTAGCCACAGGTGTACTAGAGGTGGCAGCGGCAGAAGGGTGGGGTAAGGGGAAATCTATCTCCTGACCAGTAGCCTCATGCAATGCACTCGGCCCTGATACTGCAGCGCTGGTGGAGGGGACAGATGGCTCACGTGTCTGGGAAGGCTGGGAAGGTGCGGATCGGCCGGGGCTGTCGGAGTGCCCCTCGGTGCCGGTCTCCTGAGGGATCACCCCAGAAGGGTCCAACTCTGCGGGCGCCCGAGTGCTGGTCACCGTTCTGTGGAATAAAGAGAAAAAATACAATTAATATACTGTTATTGAATGGCCCTGGCTGAAAAAAAATTTAGTTAGACATGTTAGCATTTTTAAAGCTTGGGGTGGGTAATATTTACCTTCTGGTGACCATTGTTACCGGAGGAATGACAGGGCTTCAGCGTACTTGTATTTGCTCCTGCGTCCTCCAGATCCACTCGTGGCCCGCATCTCTTTGTTGAACTCCTTCTTGAAGCGATCCCTCACAGACCGCCACCGCTTCACAATTCTCTCCCTGAAACGAGATAGCAAACATTGGTTAGTATACAACATCAGTATTTCCCAAACTCCAGTCTTCACAGGCCCCACGGGTTATGTTTTCAGGATTTCCAGTGTTGCACAAAAGGAAATCATGAAAACATGAACCGTGGGGGCCACGAGGACTGGAGTTTGGGAAACACTGCTTTAAGTCCAGCAACCTGAACTATATACACTTACGGTGTTCAATCTTGGCCCAAGCATCGAGGTCCTCCAGCGGTCCACGAGTTGTGAAAAGATTTCCTCCCAGAGCCAACGGGTCACTATGACATCAGCATGGTGACGGTCCCCCATGTTCCACAGCGGCTCCCTTTCTCGGACCAGATCGAAGAGGAGGTCCACGTTCAGAACCCCCTCCTCACAGTCCGTGTCGGGAGCACGCTGTGAAGCCTGTTAAAGAAAAAGAGAAAAAATATACATTAGTCTCCAAACTACCATGGAAAAAAAAATTGTAAATAAAAAATAAAACAAAAAAGTTTTAAAAAAATTTAAAAAAAAAAAAAAAAAGATACTTACATGATGGTGACCGCCGCGTCGATCACGCCGACGACCCTGGGAGGCACTGCGAGGACCTCTTTGCCGAGCACCAGTTCCGGAAGACTATAAAAAAATAATATTATGTGCTTGGATGTAGGCATATGTGTTTGGATGCAGTGTGATGTCTGTACTAAATTGTTTTCTATGTGTTGTGTGTAGTGTGATGTTGTGTTTGAGCGATGCATGCAGGAAACTTACGAATTGCGAGCCCACTCCGGGTATCTCTCCACCCTTTCGTTCTTCTTCTGGGAGCTCCTCTTCAGCTTCAATTTCCTGGTATAAATAAAAAGTAATGCAACTAATATATAAATAACAGAGATGCGATTGTGAAAAAAAAAACGTACTTGTAGACGCTGACGATGCGTCGGAGGGCTCCCAGAAGAAGAAGACGTGTCCTGCTGTGCTGTTGGAATTGAGGGCCATGTTCTGCTGTGGAATAAAGAGAAAGAAAGGCCATGCAATATCAATTCATATTGCATGGCCCTGGCTGGAAAGGGTAGTGTGTGATATTTACCGTCTGCTGTCTATAGCCGTGGTCTCCTCACTCTCAGACGTGTCCTGTGCTGCTGGCGTTGAGGGCCATCTTCTGCTGTGGAATAAACAGAAAGAAGGGCCATGCAATATCAATTGATATTGCATGGCCCTGGCTGGAAGGGGTAGTGTGTGATATTTACCGTCTGCTGTCTGTAGCCGTGGTCTCCTCACTCCCAGACGTGTCCTGTGCTGCTGGCGTTGAGGGCCGTCTTCTGCTGTGGAATAAAGAGAAAGAAAGGCCATGCAATATCAAGTGATATTGCATGGGCCTGGTTGGAAGGGGTAGTGTGTGATATTTACTGTCTCCTGTCTTCTGCCGTGGTCTCCTCTCTCCCAGACGTGTCCTGCGCTGCTGGCGTTGAGGGCAGTCTTCTGCTGTAAAATAAAGAGAAAGAAAGGTCATGCAATATCAAGTGATATTGCATGGCCCTGGGTGGAAGGGGTATTGTGTGATATTTACCGTCTGCTGTCTGCTGCCGTGGTCTCCTGCTCACTGTCAGGCTCTTCTTGGGCTGGTGGTGGTGGTACTGGTGCCGTCGTCGTTGTCTGCCGGCTTGTTCTGTGGAATAAAGAGAAAAAAAGGCCATGCAATATCAATTGATATTGCATGACCCTGGCTGGAAGGGGTAGTGTGTGATATTTACCGTCTGGTCTCTGCTCCCATGCTCTCCATCAGCAGCCGCATCTGTTGGAGTCCTGGGGGTGTAGGTGCTCCTGGTGACTCAGCTGCTGCTGTTGGCCGGCTTGTGCTGTGGACTAAAGAGAAAAAAAAGTGCCATGAATATATTGATATTGCATGGCCCTCACTGAAAGTGCTTGTCTGTGATATTTACCATCTTGCATCTGGTCCCGGCTGCATCATGGCCACAATTTCTTGGGGTCGTCCTGGTGCTGGTGGTGCTGGTCTGGTCTCCTGTCCTCCTCTCCTGCGGCCAGCTCCTCGGCGGCTGGCTCCTGATCTTGCTCCTGCTCTCTTTGATGGCTGCATGGTTATGGCTGAGGGTGGTCCCACTAGCATTGTTTATATAGGTTGGCTGTGGGCTGGGCTACAAAACAAAAAACAGACAAAAAAAACGGATCCGGATGCCGGATGCATTGCGGCGCTCATGGACTTTCATTGTAACAAATGTCTCCCTGGAGACAAAAACGTTACATGAGACGTTTTTTCCAGACGCCAGATTGAGACCAGATGCCGGATACTCGGCAAAAAACGGACGCGCCGTATGGACACGGATCCGGCAGTAATGTTAGTCAATGGTAAAAAACCGGATCAGGTTTTAGATTTTGCCAGATCCGGTTTTCAGAAAAAATGCTGGAACTTGCCTGATTGCAAAAACCTGATGTGTGAAACAGGCCTAAGAAGCATTATTATTACAGGGGAACTCAGAGTGCAGTGACTGTCAAAGGTGCACAGGGGGCATTATTACTTTCTAGGGGCAAAATGTGGGCACTGTTTTCTATGGCACGTGCACAGGGCATTAATATTTTCTAGGGGTCAATTTTATCATCTAGAGAGCACAAAGGAGGCGCTATTACTTCGTAAGGAGCACAGTGGCAGGCATTATCATGTGGGACACTAAGAGCAGAGCTGTTCTTGTGCCAACCAGCAGGTTTAGAAATAGGTACACATACACATACAGCAGCAGCGGCTCATCATTGGGGTATCCATAGGATGTGGAGTTCGTGCAGGTTGGGAATAGATGGGGATGGTGCAGGAAATTATTATTATTATTATACATTTATATAGCGCCATTTATTCCATGGCGCTTTACATATTAAAAGGGAAAAATATAGACAGGTACAATAAACGTGTGCTAGACAAGGGACATCGTCACTCCTTGCGGAGATCAACATGCTAAGCATGCAGATGAGGAGACTTAACGCCGCAATGCTCCTCTGGGAAATATGCTAATTATGCAAATTGTCTCTTCAGAGAGGAAGAGAGCTAGAACTCTAGTGCCACCTTTTGGAAGGTAGCAATCCTACAAGTCAATGTCGACCCTTTAACGAGCCTTATCACATGACCTAGGATAATAGCCAAACCAGAATCTCAATTTGCAGACACTGTGTTTCGGGGTTCAGCCCCTCGTCAGTGCAAAGCGGAGATCTGGTTTGGCTGTGTGAGAGGCGTCAGACCATTGTCCAAGAAATATCGTCACTCCTTGCGGAGATCAACATGCTAAGCATGCAGATGAGGAGACTTAAAGCCGCAATGCTCCTCTGGGAAATATGCTAATTATGCAAATTGTCTCTTCAGAGAGGAAGAGAGCTAGAACTCTAGTGCCACCTTTTGGAAGGTAGCAATCCTACAAGTCAATGTCGACCCTTTAACAAGCCTTATCACATGACCTAGGATAATAGCCAAACCAGAATCTCAATTTGCAGACACTGTGTTTCTTTTTTTTTTTTTTTTTTTTTTTTAAAACCATTCAGGTTAGTTATAAACAACTCAATATAAGCTCATCAACTTAAACGTCGTTGTTTCAACTCTCATCATCATGGTTCATATTTAATTCAGCATAACAAACCAAAGGTATAACACAAAAGACGTCATAAACATCAATAAACATCACTAAAATTCACTGATATTTGATCAAGTGCTGCCATTTTTTAAATTTCCAAACGCCCTCTGCATCAGAACCACCACCGCCTTCACTGTCTAATTTATAAATCAAGTATAATCTAGAAAGGATCAGCCCGACACACTTATTCACAGATAAATGCTTCTCTTTGAAAATACCTAAATTCCTCACATCCCACAAACTCTGCATCACACAAGTCATAATTAACCATAGGATTCTATTTTTCACACGACCACATGCACCAATTCCAAACATTGCAACACGCCAGTCAATAAAACTCACCCCGCTAACTCCTTACACAACCCACCTACACACTTCCACACACTGTACGCGTAATCACAGTCCCACATAGTATGCCACACAGTCTCACAACCACCACATCCTTCTCTCGGGCACACTTCCGTTCTGGTCAGACCTCGTCTCTTCTGAACCTGTCGCACAGGCAAAATATTGTGCAAGGACATCCATACAATATCCCTTTGTCTATTAGACATCCCATGCGTTCCCAAACTCTTCCATGCAACCGAGACTTCATTCCCTCTCAAACCCACAATATTACTCTCCACATCATTCTTATGTATTATTTTCATCACCTTCTTAGTCATTCTAAAATCATTCATCGGCACACTCAGTAAATCATGCTTCCTCACAAACTTTTCAATCACCTCATACCAGACCGGACACTTGAAAGCAACAGGCACTCTAGCATCCCTCTTTCTCCAACACAAGCCATACAACATCCAACCAGCAGAATAATTTGCCATATACGCTCCCTTATTTCCTTTATTCAACAAAATAACTACCGTTTTGATATACTGAAGCCCCAGGAAAATCTCAATGTTTGGAAAGGCCATGCCACCATGGTGACATGCCTTAAAAAGACTTTCTCTCTTAAGTTTTTCTATTTTACTACTCCAGAAAAAAGTAAAAACTAACTTTTCCACTCTTTTTATTTTCCTATTAGACGGTGGAAAAACTGTTGCAATAAAAGCAGAATCGGAAGAATCACCGCTTTTATGACCAAAATCTTACCACTCAAGGTCAAGTCTCTCAGTCGCCAAAAATTTAACTTACGCTCTATGCGCAATCCACACTCCTCCCAGCTCTCCTTACCTTCCAGCTCCTTATTAAATAATACTCCCAGCACTTTGAGAGCACCCTCCTCACACTTAACCCCCTCCATTTTAACCCTATCATCCCCAAAACATTTAAAGCTACACTTATTCCAATTCACTCTAAAACCAGACGCACCACAGAAAAACTCCAAAAGCAACTTAACTCTACTCATAGACGCAACACTTTCACTCACAACCACAACATCATCCATATATCCAAGAACTTTCACATGCTTTCCACCACTCCCGGTACCAACAAACCTCGCACCACTTTATCGTGTCTCACCAAGCACAACAAAGGTTCAATCACACATACAAATAAGACAGGGGACATGGGACACCCTGCCTTACACCATACATAATATTCACTTTCTCACTCAACCATCCATTAACAAGAAACTCACTTGACACACAATCATACAAAGACATTATCCCATTCACAAATTTTTTAGGAAATCCCATTCTCTCCAGAACTTTAAACAAAAACACATGCGAGACCCTATCAAACGCTTTCTCAAAATCAATTGTCAGAACCATACACTTCTGTTTCCTTCCCATGCAGTCCCAATCAAATCCCTTAATAACAATAAGTTATCACTCATACTCCTCCAGGCACAGCACACACTTGATCCTCATCCACAACGCTACCAATCACCTCACGCATACGATTCGCCAACAATTTGCTATAGATTTTGTAATCTGCATTCAGCAGCGTTATAGGTCTCCAATTCTCTAAACACTTTCTCTCACCTTTCTTATACACAAGCACAACCACCCCTCTTTCATTGATTCACACAACTTACCATTCTCCCACATGTACTTACATATCTCAGTCAAATCAGCACCCAGGAAATCCCACGCTTTCACATAGAATTCTACCGGCAATCCGTCTTTCCCTGGTGTCTTATTCTTTTTAGCACTCTTCATCACGTTTTCTACTTCATCCATAATCACTTCCTCATTCAAAATATCACATTCTTCACTACCCAACTTGCTTTCTAACCCATTCAGCACTTCTGAAACAAGACCAGAGTCAATCCATTTTTTATCATATAACTTGCTGTAGAACCTATTCACCTCCTTTATCACATTCTCACCTGACACACACAAACCGTTCCTATCCAGGACTTTATCCATATCAACCTTTCTCCCATTCATTTTCTTAAAAAAGAACCTTGTGCACTTTTCATCTTTCTCAAGATGTTCTATTTTGGTGCGATAGATGATTTCCTTCCCTTTTTCATCCATAACACGCTTTAATTCACTCTTTGTCTCAGCCAGCTCATCAGACACATCCATCCCACTTTCTCCACACTTCCTTAACCAGTCTATACGCCTGTTTAAATCATTAAATCTTTCCCGATAAATAGCAGCTTTTTTATAGCCCCATTTTTTGAAGAATTTTTTGCAACACACCTTAACCCAGTCCCACCATTCCAGCACACTCGCAAAATTCCTCTTACATACTCTCCACTCTTTATACTTTATTTTTAATTCATTCATCACATCCTCATCTTCTAACAACCTAACGTTCAGCTTCCAAACCCCACCACCATACACACGGTCACCAATCGCACTAAACACACCTCTAAAAACACTCATGATCAGAAAAAGGTACAGCATTTTGTTCAAAATTCATACACAACATATTTTTGGAAAACAACATTTTATCTATTCTGGATACAATACCACCCCTATCAGCATGGTATGTTGGCGGTGGTGGGATGCCAAATTTCAGAGCAGCAGCATCTAGAAGGGAAAAATCAGAAATAAGATTGGATAACTTTTTACCAGTTATGTCACAATTCCCTTCTGTGATGCAATTAAAGTCTCCAACTAAAACTGTAGGCATTTTTCCTGGAAGAAACAAACTTAATTTTTCCAAAAGAGCCAGACGCTCCTTTTTCCCATCCTTTCCTGATGGACAGTACACATTAATAATTCTAGCCCGCCACCCCCTATAGCTAACATGTGCAATTATACATCTACCCACCTCTACCACGTGTAGCTATCTAAACTAATCTCCCTGTTACCCATTAATATCCCTACACCATCATTCCTATTAACACATGAGCCAGACCATACATGCTGACCGTAAGGCCAGTCCTTATCGCTTGGAGCGTCCTCAATCCCACATTCCTGAAGACAAAAGATGTGAGCATTCATCTGTTTAATATAATCTAGGACGACTGCCCTCCTGGATTTAGATCTAATTTGTCTGACATTCAGGGACGCAATGCCCCAACCAGCTTGGGGAGCCATAACATGATGGTGTTATTTACATGACGACAAACAGGCACTTCTTCTTCAGCCGTTTTCGTCTTCCATCTGGAACTGCAACTCCCGAATCTGTTTACGTCTGCGGGAATGCCTAAAAAAACACTGGTGTCAGGAGAGAAGACATTCTGAGGGTAACTACGTTCACTCACCGGACTTAAACAATCTTCACCGGCGTCCGCCCAATCCGTTCTGGGCTTTTTACAGGAAGTTCAGGCTCCTCCTCCTCCTCAGAGGGCCTTGCAAGAGTGAAGTCACCTTGATCTCCACAAACTGGTCAACTCCTCCTCAGTAGCTAACAAGATATACTGGGGCTATTATCAAGAGCACCCTCCAACTCCCCTCCCCACAGACATCAGACTGATGAGGGAGCTCACATTCAGCCTCAGCAAGTTCCAAACCTGCCACCTCTGGGCTGGGAGACTCCATTTCGGGCAGGGCCTCCTCATGTGCATCCATGATTTCAGGTTCCTCAATAAGAACCGGGTCTGTAACCTGTGGAATGTCAACAACAGCAGCAGGGGCGCAGCTGCCCCACCTGTGACCTCAGCGTAAGACCTAGGACTGATCTGGCCTTACAATCCCGATACTTATGGCCCTCCTCACCACAAGCATTACAATAACAGGATTTGTGCAGTCTTTTGCCATATGGCCGGAACCTATTGCAATTCCTACAAGTTGGCATGTCCTTGCAACTATCCTGGGTATGCCCGAAATTTTTACACCTCCTGCAATACAGTGGGGCATCTGGAAAAAAACAAAAAACCACTATTTTTCCCAATTGAAAAATTAAGAGGGGGGTAATGGATGCCTCCCGGGCCTTGGGGATCCATCCCAAATCTCACAAAAAATTTGTACTTCCCGGTCCAGAGCCCTTCTCCATTCAGGACCCTGTGGGAGTACTGAACATAAATGCAATGTCTTTTCAAAAATAAAGTAATGTCCTCCAGGGAAACAAAAGGGTTGTGCATGAAAACCAAAGTGGGATATCCCCCTTGGAGTATAACACAGTAAAGGTAAGTCCTTCCAGCAAAGGATTTGCCACTCCATTTTTCAGGGCAGTAAACAAATTCTGGCAAGCCGCCATAGAAGATAGCACCAGCACATACCTGTCTTCCCTTCTGAACTCTGCAGGTATATTATATCGGACTTCCGAATCTTCAGGATGTATAAAACACCATGTTGACCAAATATCCCAGGGAAAAATGCAACTTCTTATCTTCAGCGATTTCAATCCGGAATCCATTTTTTGACCCGGCTATCACCGGTCCCAGAGAATTGAAGTCGGACTCCCATCGTCACAACTCCAAGGATCTTCTCCTGAATCCTCCTTGCTATCTCCCTAAAGCAGCAACCGGCTTAAGCCACCGAAGTGGCGATACCGGAAGACCAAGAGACAGCACTCAAGGTATCTTTTTTTTTTTTTTTTTTTTTTTTAAAACCATTCAGGTTAGTTATAAACAACTCAATATAAGCTCATCAACTTAAACGTCGTTGTTTCAACTCTCATCATCATGGTTCATATTTAATTCAGCATAACAAACTAAAGGTATACACAAAAGATGTCATAAACATTCAATAAACATCACTAAAATTCACTGATATTTGATCAAGTGCTGCCATTTTTTAAATTTCCAAACGCCCTCTGCATCAGAACCACCACGCCTTCACTGTCTAATTTATAAATCAAGTTAATCTAGAAAGGATCAGCCCGACACACTTATTCACAGATAAATGCTTCTCTTTGAAAATACCTAAATTCCTCACATCCACAAACTCTGCATCACACAAGTCATAATTAACCATAGGATTCTATTTTTCACACGACCACATGCACCAATTCCAAACATTGCAACACGCAGTCAATAAAACTCACACCCGCTAACTCCTTACACAACCCACCTACACACTTCCACACACTGTACGCGTAATCACAGTCCACATCGTATGCCACACAGTCTCACATCCACCACAACCTTCTCTCGGGCACACTTCCGTTCTGGTCAGACCTCGTCTCTTCTGAACCTGTCGCACAGGCAAAATATTGTGCAAGGACATCCATACAATATCCCTTTGTCTATTAGACATCCATGCGTTCCCAAACTCTTCCATGCAACCGAGACTTTTATTCCCTCTCAAACCCACAATATTACTCTCCACTCATTCTTATGTATTATTTTCATCACCTTCTTAGCCATTCTAAAATCATTCATCGCACACTCAGTAAATCATGCTTCCTCACAAACTTTTCAATCACCTCATACCAGACGGACACTTGAAAGCAACAGGCACTCTAGCATCCCTCTTTTCTCCAACACAAGCCATACAACATCCAACCAGCAGAATAATTTGCCATATACGCTCCCTTATTTCCTTTATTCAACAAAATAACTACCGTTTTGATATACTGAAGCCCCAGGAAAATCTCAATGTTTGGAAAGGCCATGCCACCATGGTGACATGCCTTAAAAAGACTTTCTCTCTTAAGTTTTTCTATTTTACTACTCCAGAAAAAGTAAAAACTAACTTTTCCACTCTTTTTATTTTCCTATTAGACGGTGGAAAAACTGTTGCAATAAAAAAGCAAAATCGGAAGAATCACCGCTTTTATGACCAAAATCTTACCACTCAAGGTCAAGTCTCTCAGTCGCCAAAAATTTAACTTACGCTCTATGCGCAATCCACACTCCTCCCAGCTCTCCTTACCTTCCAGCTCCTTATTAAATAATACTCCCAGCACTTTGAGAGCACCCTCCTCACATTTAACCCCTCCATTTTAACCCTATCATCCCCAAAACATTTAAAGCTACATTTATTCCAATTTACTCTAAAGCCAGACGCACCACTGAAAAACTCCAAAAGCAACTTAACCCTACTCATAGACGCAAACATTTCACTCACAACCACAACATCATCCATATATCAAGAACTTTCACATGCTTTCCACCACTCCCCGGTACAACAAACTCGCACCACTTTATCACGTCTCACCAAGCACAACAAAGGTTCTATTACACATACAAATAAGACAGGGGACATGGGACACCCCTGCCTTACACAGACATAATATTCACTTTCTCACTCAACATCCATTAACAAGAAACTCGCTTGACACTAGAGTTGAGCGATACTTTCCGATATCCTAAAGTATCGGAATCGGAATGGTATCGCCGATATCACTAAAATATCGGCGATACCCGATACGATACCGGAAGTCCATGTAAGTCTATGGGAACAAATATCGCAACTAAAAAAAAAACCCATTCTTTCCTTGTAAACACTAAATATACACAATAGAATACATATATATATATATATATACATGTCATTGTGACATATATATATACATATATGTATAGTTTATACACTTCTACATAGTAAAATTTTCCTCTCTGATTCAATTGCCGGGTAAAGCGGCTTCAGTGAAAAGACAGAAGCACCCGACATGAAATGACACTTGGTGTAATAGGGTTAACCATGTCTTTTCATGTCGTTTGCTATCTGATTTGCACAAACAATTAAATCAGTCTATGTGTGCAAAATTTCACACCTGTAGGGGTTAATTAAAGGTGTAAATTCGTTGTAAAAAAAAACGGACTTTTTTGCTACGAATTTTACACCTTTAATTAACCCCTAAGGTGTGAAATTTTGCACACATAGACTGATTTAATTGTTTGTGCAAATTAGATAGCAAAGGACATGAAAAGACATGGTTAACCTATGTACACAAGTGTCATTTCATGTCGGGTTCTGCATTTTCACAAAAGCCGGCAATTGAATTAGCGGCTATTATACTATGTAGAAGTGTATGAACTACAAATATAAATATATATATATATATGTGTCACAAATTCAATGACATGTATATATATATATGAGGTGTAAAATTGCTGAAAAAAAATGCGTGGGCTCCCGCCCTATTTTCGCACCAGACAGACAAAGCCAGTGAGTGGGGGCAGATAATAATAGCCCAGAGAGGGACCATTATTTTTGCCCCCCCCGGCTACTAACATCTGCCCCAGACACCCCGGAAGACAAAATCTATAATTAGATTCGCCTTTCTGGCACTTTGCCCGTCTATTCCCATTGCCCTGTAGCGGGTGGCGAATGGGTTAATATGGGGTTAAAGCCACCTTGCTATTGAAAGGTGACCTTAAGCCAGGTTAATAATTGAGAGCTGTCAATTAGACAATATCAATTATTAATCCTATTGCATGAAATAAAAATAAAACACACACACTTTAATTAAAAATCATTTTAATGAAATAAAGACACATGTTTTTGCCATATTTTATTTTACTGCAAAAACCATTTCTGTAATAAAAATAAAATAAAAAAGCAAAATTATTCTTACCTATCCCATGCACAGTCAGGTCCCACGGTGTAATCCTTCAGAAAGGGTTAATGTTTACTGCAGGGGACCGCAGCTAATGCTGCAGCCTCACAGTAAACCCAAATGAATGAGTTCCTCTCCTGCCTGACAGGAGAGTAAAGGCTGGGGTGTCACA